>JARWKJ010000008.1:41721961-41894461 GCA_029959095.1 Rhinichthys osculus | reverse complement strand
GACTGGTGAACTGGACTACTGACTGGTGAACTGGACTACTGACTGGTGAACTGGACTACTGACTGGTGAACTGTCTGGTGAACTGGACTACTGACTGGTGAACTGGACTACTGACTGGTGAACTGGACTACTGACTGGTGAACTGTCTGGTGAACTGGACTACTGACTGGTGAACTGGACTACTGACTGGTGAACTGGACTACTGACTGATTAACTGGATTACTGACTGGTGAACTGGACTACTGACTGGTGAACTGGACTACTGACTGGTGAACTGGACTACTGACTGGTGAACTGGATTACTGACTGGTGAACTGGACTACTGACTGGTGAACTGGATTACTGACTGGTGAACTGGACTACTGACTGGTGAACTGGACTACTGACTGGTGAACTGGACTACTGACTGGTGAACTGGACTACTGACTGGTGAACTGGATTACTGACTGGTGAACTGGACTACTGACTGATTAACTGGATTACTGACTGGTGAACTGGATTACTGACTGGTGAACTGGACTACTGACTGGTGAACTGGACTACTGACTGATTAACTGGATTACTGACTGGTGAACTGGATTACTGACTGGTGAACTGGATTACTGACCGGTGAACTGGACTACTGACTGGTGAACTGGACTACTGACTGGTGAACTGGACTACTGACTGGTGAACTGGACTACTGACTGGTGAACTGGATTACTGACTGGTGAACTGGACTACTGACTGGTGAACTGGACTACTGACTGATTAACTGGATTACTGACTGGTAAACTGGATTACTGACTGGTGAACTGGATTACTGACTGGTGAACTGGACTACTGACTGATTAACTGGATTACTGACTGGTGAACTGGACTACTGACTGGTGAACTGGACTGACTGATTAACTGGATTACTGACTGGTGAACTGGACTACTGACTGGTGAACTGGACTACTGACTGATTAACTGGATTACTGACTGGTGAACTGGATTACTGACCGGTGAACTGGATTACTGACCGGTGAACTGGACTACTGACTGGTGAACTGGACTACTGACTGGTGAACTGGATTACTGACTGGTGAACTGGATTACTGACTGGTGAACTGGACTACTGACTGGTGAACTGGACTACTGACTGATTAACTGGATTACTGACTGGTGAACTGGATTACTGACTGGTGAACTGGATTACTGACTGGTGAACTGGACTACTGACTGATTAACTGGATTACTGACTGGTGAACTGGATTACTGACTGGTGAACTGGATTACTGACTGGTGAACGGGACTACTGACTGATTAACTGGATTACTGACTGGTGAACTGGATTACTGACTGGTGAACTGGATTACTGACCGGTGAACTGGACTACTGACTGGTGAACTGGACTACTGATTGGTGAACTGGACTACTGACTGGTGAACTGGACTACTGACTGATGAACTGGACTCTGACTGGTGAACTGGACTCTGACTGGTGAACTGGACTGGTGAACTGGACTGGACTACTGACTGGTGAACCGGACTCTGACTGGTGAACTGGACTACTGACTGGTGAACTGGACTACTGACTGATTAACTGGATTACTGACTGGTGAACTGGATTACTGACCGGTGAACTGGACTACTGACTGGTGAACTGGACTACTGACTGGGTGAACTGGACTACTGACTGGTGAACTGGACTACTGACTGGTGAATTGGACTACTGACTGGTGAACTGGACTCTGACTGATGAACTGGACTCTGACTGGTGAACTGGACTCTGACTGGTGAACTGGACTGGTGAACTGGACTGGACTACTGACTGGTGAACCGGACTCTGACTGATGAACTGGACTACTGACTGGTGAACCGGACTCTGACTGGTGAACCGGACTCTGGCTGATGAACTGGACTACTGACTGGTGAACTGGACTACTGACTGGTGAACTGGACTCTGACTGGTGAACTGGACTACTGACTGGTGAACTGGACTACTGACTAGTGAACTGGACTACTGACTGGTGAACTGGACTGGACTACTGACTGGTGAAGCGGACTCTGACTGGTGAACTGGACTACTGACTGGTGAACTGGACTCTGACTGGTGAACTGGACTACTGACTGGTGAACTGGACTCTGACTGGTGAACCGGACTCTGACTGGTGAACCGGACTCTGACTGGTGAACTGGACTCTGACTGGTGAACTGGACTTCTGACTGGTGAACCGGACTCTGACTGGTGAACTGGACTACTGACTGGTGAACTGGACTACTGACTGGTGAACCGGACTCTGACTGGTGAACTGGACTACTGACTAGTGAACTGGACTACTGACTGGTGAACTGGACTCTGACTGGTGAACTGGACTACTGACTGGTGAACCGGACTCTGACTGGTGAACCGGACTCTGACTGATGAACTGGACTATTGACTGGTGAACTGGACTCTGACCTAGTAGACCAGTGTGGTCAAGCTTGGTACAACTGGTCACGAATGCTTGTTTGGGAGGCGCTGAAGATTCATTAGCTCTCATAAAGCACATTCTGTCATCATTTACTCACCCTCATATCATTCCACGTCCATAAGACTTTTGTTCATATTCAAAGAACAAGTGAAAAAATTTTGGTAACACTACCAACAATAAGACTCCATTAGTTAACTTTAGTTGAAACTACATTAGTAAATATGTAAAACACTTCTAAACCATTTATTAATCTTAGTGAATGTCAATTTCAACATTTACTAATACATTATTAAAGTCCAAAGATGTATGTTAATATATTTAATGGACCCGAGTTAAAATGAGCTTTTTAGTTACTAAATGTATTGTTCATTGTTAGTTAATGCATTAACTAATAATTAATGGTACCTTACTGTAAAGTGTAACTGATATTTTAGTAGCACTTTATACAGTAATAAAGTACTTTCAAATCATTTGCAAACTATTAGTTTATAGTTAATTCCCGGTTAATATATTGTAATCTCTACATTGTTAATAGTAATAGGCCATATACAAATAGTGAGTTCTTCATTCATAGCCACTGTAATTAACACAATTTTTATGCTTTGTTAACAACTTATTATCTGTAAATTGTTCTCACTTTAGATTAGGTCATGAAAAATGGGAAAATGTCATTAAGTGCTTTAAAGCAAGATTTATTAGTCATTAACTGCATTAGTATTAAGTGTCCCTGATTTATATATATACAGTTTGTACATTATAAACACTGAATATGAATGCAATTAATGTCTGATAAAGCTTGGTTAAAAGTACTTATTTTTTTCATTTTCTATGATCTAATCTAAAGTGAGAACAATTTACTCCTAACTATGACTACTATGAGCTAATTAAATTGTGTTAATTAGTGTTATTTAGTTATAGCGATATTTTTAAAGAAACCTGAGATATTTCTGTCCTTCCATTGAATGTCCATGTAACCATAACTTTGCATCAAAAAGTTTATAAAGACATGGTAAAAGTAATCCTCATGGATGGGATTTGTTCTCTATGTGTGTTGATCAGTGTACTGGACTGCTGACTGGTGAACCGGACTCTGACTGGTGAACCGAACTACTGACTGGTGAACCGGACTCTCACCTGGTGAACCGGACTCTGACCTGGTGAACCGGATAACTGACTGGTGAACTGGACTACTGACTGGTGAACTGGACTACTGACTGATTAACTGGATTACTGACTGGTGAACTGGATTACTGACTGGTGAACTGGATTACTGACTGGTGAACTGGACTACTGACTGATTAACTGGATTACTGACTGGTGAACTGGATTACTGACTGGTGAACTGGATTACTGACTGGTGAACTGGATTACTGACTGGTGAACTGGATTACTGACCGGTGAACTGGACTACTGACTGGTGAACTGGACTACTGACTGGTGAACTGGACTACTGACTGGTGAACTGGACTACTGACTGATGAACTGGACTCTGACTGGTGAACTGGACTCTGACTGGTGAACTGGACTGGTGAACTGGACTGGACTACTGACTGGTGAACCGGACTCTGACTGGTGAACTGGACTACTGACTGGTGAACTGGACTACTGACTGATTAACTGGATTACTGACTGGTGAACTGGATTACTGACTGGTGAACTGGATTACTGACCGGTGAACTGGACTACTGACTGGTGAACTGGACTACTGACTGGTGAACTGGACTACTGACTGGTGAACTGGACTCTGACTGGTGAACTGGACTCTGACTGGTGAACTGGACTGGTGAACTGGACTGGACTACTGACTGGTGAACCGGACTCTGACTGGTGAACTGGACTCTGACTGATGAACTGTACTACTGACTGGTGAACCGGACTCTGAGTGGTGAACCGGACTCTGGCTGATGAACTGGACTACTGACTGGTGAACTGGTCTACTGACTGGTGAACTGGACTCTGACTGGTGAACTGGACTACTGACTGGTGAACTGGACTACTGACTGGTGAACTGGACTACTGACTGGTGAACCGGACTCTGACTGGTGAACTGGACTACTGACTAGTGAACTGGACTACTGACTGGTGAACTGGACTGGACTACTGACTGGTGAAGCGGACTCTGACTGGTGAACTGGAATACTGACTGGTGAACCGGACTCTGACTGATGAACTGGACTACTGACTGGTGAACTGGACTCTGACTGGTGAACTGGACTACTGACTGGTGAACTGGACTCTGACTGGTGAACCGGACTCTGACTGGTGAACCGGACTCTGACTGGTAAACTGGACTCTGACTGGTGAACTGGACTTCTGACTGGTGAACCGGACTCTGACTGGTGAACTGGACTACTGACTGGTGAACTGGACTACTGACTGGTGAACCGGACTCTGACTGGTGAACTGGACTACTGACTAGTGAACTGGACTACTGACTGGTGAACTGGACTCTGACTGGTGAACTGGACTACTGACTGGTGAACCGGACTGTGACTGGTGAACTGGACTACTGACTGATTAACTGGATTACTGACTGGTGAACTGGATTACTGACTGGTGAACTGGATTACTGACTGGTGAACTGGACTACTGACTGATTAACTGGATTACTGACTGGTGAACTGGATTACTGACTGGTGAACTGGATTACTGACTGGTGAACTGGACTACTGACTGATTAACTGGATTACTGACTGGTGAACTGGATTACTGACTGGTGAACTGGATTACTGACCGGTGAACTGGACTACTGACTGGTGAACTGGACTACTGACTGGTGAACTGGACTACTGACTGGTGAACTGGACTACTGACTGATGAACTGGACTCTGACTGGTGAACTGGACTCTGACTG
Source organism: Rhinichthys osculus (assembly GCA_029959095.1). Lineage (NCBI taxonomy): Eukaryota > Metazoa > Chordata > Actinopteri > Cypriniformes > Leuciscidae > Rhinichthys > Rhinichthys osculus. Next base: position 41,889,170 of record JARWKJ010000008.1, on the reverse strand, counting down.
GTGAACTGGACTGGTGAACTGGACTGGACTACTGACTGGTGAACCGGACTCTGACTGGTGAACTGGACTACTGACTGGTGAACTGGACTACTGACTGATTAACTGGATTACTGACTGGTGAACTGGATTACTGACTGGTGAACTGGATTACTGACCGGTGAACTGGACTACTGACTGGTGAACTGGACTACTGACTGGTGAACTGGACTACTGACTGGTGAACTGGACTCTGACTGATGAACTGGACTCTGACTGGTGAACTGGACTCTGACTGGTGAACTGGACTGGTGAACCGGACTGGATTACTGACTGGTGAACCGGACTCTGACTGGTGAACTGGACTCTGACTGATGAACTGGACTACTGACTGGTGAACCGGACTCTGACTGGTGAACCGGACTCTGGCTGATGAACTGGACTACTGACTGGTGAACTGGACTACTGACTGGTGAACTGGACTCTGACTGGTGAACTGGACTACTGACTGGTGAACTGGACTACTGACTGGTGAACTGGACTACTGACTGGTGAACCGGACTCTGACTGGTGAACTGGACTACTGACTAGTGAACTGGACTACTGACTGGTGAACTGGACTGGACTACTGACTGGTGAAGCGGACTCTGACTGGTGAACTGGACTACTGACTGGTGAACCGGACTCTGACTGATGAACTGGACTACTGACTGGTGAACTGGACTCTGACTGGTGAACTGGACTACTGACTGGTGAACTGGACTCTGACTGGTGAACCGGACTCTGACTGGTGAACCGGACTCTGACTGGTGAACCGGACTCTGACTGGTGACCTGGACTTCTGACTGGTGAACCGGACTCTGACTGGTGAACTGGACTACTGACTGGTGAACTGGACTACTGACTGGTGAACCGGACTCTGACTGGTGAACTGGACTACTGACTAGTGAACTGGACTACTGACTGGTGAACTGGACTCTGACTGGTGAACTGGACTACTGACTGGTGAACTGTACTCTGACTGGTGAACTGGACTACTGACTGATGAACTGGACTACTGACTGGTGAACTGGACTGCTGACTGGTGAACTGGACTACTGACTGATGAACTGGACTACTGACTGGTGAACCGGACTGCTGACTGGTGAACTGGACTACTGACTGATGAACTGGACTACTGACTGGTGAACTGGACTACTGACTGATGAACTGGACTACTGACTGGTGAACTGGACTACTGACTGATGAACTGGACTACTGACTGGTGAACTGGACTACTGACTGATGAACTGGACTACTGACTGGTGAACTGGACTACTGACTGATGAACTGGACTACTGACTGGTGAACTGGACTACTGACTGATGAACTGGACTACTGACTGGTGAACTGGACTACTGACTGGTAAACTGGACTACTGACTGGTGAACTGGACTACTGACTGGTGAGCTGGACTACTGACTGGTGAACTGGACTACTGACTGGTGAACCGGACTACTGACTGGTGAACTGGACTACTGACTGGTGAACTGGACTACTGACTGGTGAACTGGACTACTGACTGGTGAACCGGACTGCTGACTGATAAACTGGACTACTGACGGATGAACTGGACTACTGACTGGTGAACTGGACTACTGACTGGTGAACTGGACTACTGACTGGACTTTATCCACATGTGAATAAAAGCCTAAATTAAATCTGTTCTTCATATAAAGCGAACATGTCTCTTTAAACCGCTCGATTCATATGGATAAGCTGTGACGTAGTTGAATCTGGCAATTTATATATATATATTTAAAAATTTGGATTTCATACATTCATTTCTTATTTAAAAAAATCCTGCCATCCAAATCACCAAAAAATGTGTTTTAGTTGGACAGATCAATACAGTACAAAGAACATAAAAAACAATGTAGGATGTTGGAAAATAATGTAATTTCTGTTAACCAAATACTTTTTAATCTTTGCTAATGCTTCAATGCAAATGAACAAGTGCGCTGTTATTTATTGTGTGGTGACGAGTGTGTCCAAGTAAGCCAGATATGAGCAGATTCTGCACAATACGCTGTATTTAATATATCATGAGGACTCACGAGTCGAGCATTTGCGCTAAATCTGCGCAGATTTGGCTCACACGAACTTCCCCAGCAAAGTGAGTAAACATAATAAATAACACGCCAAAATGGCTTGTGATTTGACAGCGTTACCCGCCACAGTTCATTTTAACCCGCATTTGGCGAGTGTTCATTTCAAACCCTGATTAGAATGTCTTTATGTACTTTTTGAAGGATCAAAGAAATATCTCAGGTTTCATTAAAGATTGTTTTAATGAATTGTTTCACAGATGAACGGTTAGGAATGACATCAAGGTGAGTAGTTGATCTCAGAGTTTTTATTTTAGGGTGCGCTGTCCCTTTAAGAGCTGGAGCGTACCATGCGTTCGTAGGGGTCGTCGGTCTGGGCTGCCTTGTCCAGCAGCTCGGTGTACTCAAGCTCCTCACACATGTGCTGCAGTGTGTTCAGGGGCTCGTTCAGCTCCACCGGCATCGACACCTTCGACAGGTCCTTCCCGATGTTGTTCTTCAGGATGTTCCACAGGTTGAGGTTGGACGTGTCGGGAGCGGGAGCGGGGAGACATGAGCGCCTGCCGTTACGAAACGCACCACTGGACAGATCCCCGTTAGGCACTGGGGGAGAAACAACACGTTACTCGTGGGATACCAGGACCATATACTGGCCATCCACCATCAGGGTTATTACAACACAATAATCACTGCAGTAATGATCCAATCATGGACTCTTAAGCATTAAATGCCTATTTAAATCCAAACAGTGACCTGTTTTTGGCCAGGCAGTGTATATATATATATATATATGAAATATAATTAATTATCCTTAAAATAATGTCAAAATGAAAACACAGTATGATACAAGAATGTCCTAGAAAAATATTTTAATTTATTTGATTTTTAAATATTAAATTTGAGTTTGGTTTTTCCATTCGGTTTTGGAGTGAAATATGACCTCTTGATGTGTTCTGTGTTATTAACCCTGTTAGATTTGATATTTTTATATTCACATTTCATTTAGTACGTCAAATATGATTGACAGTTAGCATACAGTTTGGATTGGCGGTTTGTTACGTTCCTAGCATGGAAAAGAGCATCAATAACCCCCCAAAACAAACCCATATGCCAATATCTCCTAAACCCAAACTTACAGCGCAAATCAGGCTGCTTTTCTTTCTTTTTTTTGCAGTTACCTGAGTGAGCCAAGGCAACAAGCATGTTGCCAATACCTGAAAAGCTTGAGCAACAGCATGTTACCAACAATAACGTAAAGCCTTAAGCAACAAGTATGTTGCCCGAACTTGGAAGACCTAAACGAGTATGTTGCCAATACCCGCATGAGCCATAGCAATGAGCATGTTGTCAATCCCCAAAATGCTTAAGCAGTAAACATACATATGCCATAAATAACATGCCGTCTGAAATGCAGAAGTGAAAATTGAGATATGGAAATGAATCAGCTGCTTGCTTGTGGTTGTATATCCGCAGTCCAGTTCCAGTTTCTTTTGAGTGACGACTGTGAGTCAGAGATGAGAGATGAGAAGATTTTTCTTTTCAATTATCCTTTTCATTTTGAAATAAGTAATGCTGGTGGAAACTTCCGGTTCACACAGAATTAGTAACACATGTTATAATACAGCCGGATGCTTCAATGCAACCGCGTGAGGCTGATACTTATTTACTTATTATATTTAGGCACAAATATGAAGGTTTGCATAAATTCCAATCACTAGACAAGTTATTTGTTGACGTGTACGGTGTACACTGTCGCCTGTCAATGACGTCATAACCTTGTTATACTTGGTTGTAGTTTACTTCTGTAGAAACCAAGAAAATACGATTTATTTTGATTTTTTTTTTCACTCCACCCCCAACACGACTGAGGCTGATAGAATGGTTAAACCGTCCTGATGTTAGCTTCATATGTTGAGCACTGTAGATCCAATCTAATGGGGGAAGCATCACCCCAGCTGGAGCTAGCAAGGACACATTGCAACAAGCGTGTTGCTGTAGCCAATATAACAACTGTATGGGATCTATTGAGGAAGCTTACACCCCTAGCGGCAGCAAAATCTGATACAACAAGCATGTTGTATAATCACAGAACTACTGCTAAAACTAGTGTAGTCTGGCCGGGGAAGCATACACCCTGTAGCTCTGCGCCAGATGCTATGCTATGAATACAGTGTGCTTCCTCGTTCATGAACATGATTTCTGCTCCGTCGTACTGATTCCATCGGCTTTGGAGGTGAAGATAACGACTCCCATGATGCCACACTCCTTCAAGGACCATCCAGCTACGATGTTGTTAGTGTTGAATGACAGACCTCTGCGGTGAATGTACCTACTAAGTATGTTACCGATAATCTAGATAGCTTTAGCCACAAGCATGTGCTAACTTTAACACAGGATGTTGCAATAATCAGATATGAATAAAGAACGATCATTTTCCAATGCAACCAGATAAGCCTGAAACACTTGATTACCACAGCATGTTGCTTAGGACAGTACGCAATAATACTAGAAGCCTAAGTAATGAGCATATATTCGATAACATTTGCATTAGCAACCAGTACAGATAGCAATGTTGCTGAAACGACAGCGTATTGCTGATACCCGATAAGCTTAGCACAGCATGTGACACTAACACCAGATATAGGCCTAAAACACAGCCAACTGGGCTAAATAACCTTAAAAGTAAAACAACCATGTTCCCAATAGCAACTAACAGCTTTTAGAGCAAGCAGTTTCAATAGCCACTAGATAGCCTTTAGAACAAGCAGTGTTTCAATAACATATAGGCTAGATAGCCTTTAGAACAAGCAGTGTTTCAATAACATATAGGCTAGATAGCCTTTAACACAATCATTTATACGATACACTATAGCTTTAAGAACCCTGTGTTTCCAAGAACTAGATAGACCAAGTGTGTCCAATACCCGACAGGATCAACGCTCAACTGAATAGTGACTGCTTACTATGTCTTTTTAGAGCTGTGAATGAATCTGTGCTGTATAGTGCTAAAAGCACAGCATGTGTAACGCGAGCAGTAAGTTAGCCTATGATAAGTAACGCGCATCGCCAATATAATCGCATAAGCCTAGCAAGAGCATTTTAATGAAAACGACTAGATAAGCCCAAGCACACGGATAGCAGTAGCAACAAGCATGTTGCTAATACCCTGATAGCTTTTAGCAATGAGCATTACAAAGGAACTTAGCTTAGCTTCGTGAAGACTTTCAGAGATGAATGGAGAGTGAATCACGTCGAGTCCTGCGTCAATAATGCAGCGATGCCGCAGCAATCTATGATCGATCTCGTGTTCAAGTTCAGGGACTTGAATTAATCTGAGGTGAAATCTTGTGGGGAATGAATTCCTCTCGCTAATTTCCCAATTGCACAATTCCTTTGTGAGATGATGCAGTTTGCCTGGCTAATTTCGCCATTTAATTAGCACCTATAGCTGCTGATAATACTGGAGGAGCTTATATATGTATACGGTGATAGGCGTCGTATTCCTATAGGCAGACGTGGATCAGCTGAGAGTCACTGATGCGAGATTGACTAACGTGACCTGCCAGAACTGACCCTACCCTACTGTAGATAATATATTTGTGAGAACATTTGTCTTTCAGTTCATGTGTGTGAGTGTGTGTGCGTAAAGGTCATGTGTCCCATCAGGACGGCTCCACTGAACAGAGCAAAGCGAGGAGGAGGAAGGCTGATCTCACTCTGTCTGGAAACGCTATCCGTGACGCTGGCGTTGTCCTCGGAGATATTATCACTCACATCGCTGACATAAGACTCGTCATCAGAGGCCTGAGAGAGAGAGAGAGAGAGAGAGAGGAGAGAGAGAGAAAGAGAGAGAGAGAGAGAGAGAGAGAGAGAGAGAGAGAGAGAGAGAGAGAGAGAGAGGAGAGAGAGAGAAAGAGAGAGAGAGAGAGAGAGAGAGAGAGAGAGAGAGAGAGAGAGAGAGAGAGAGAGAGAGAGAGAGGAGAGAGAGAGAAAGAGAGAGAGAGAGAGAGAGAGAGAGAGAGAGAGAGAGAGAGAGAGAGAGAGAGAGAGAGAGAGAGAGAGAGAGAGAGGGGAGAGAGAGAGAGTGTGTGTGTGTGTGTGTGTGAGTGTGTGAGAGAGAGAGAGAGAGAGAGAGAGAGAGAGAGAGAGAGAGAGAGAGAGAGAGAGGGGAGAGAGAGAGAGTGTGTGTGTGTGTGTGTGTGTGTGTGAGAGAGAGAGAGAAAGAGAGAGAGAGAGAGAGAGAGAGAGGAGGCGGTAATGTTACTCAATGTCTTTCATTTTGCGCAGTGCTGAATAACTGTAAATTGTGTGTGGGTGTGTGTGTGTGTGTGTGTGTGTGTGTGTGTGTGTGTGTGTGATGACCTACTGCAGTGCAGTGTGCAAATATACAAATAAACACAGATGACACAGACAGATGATAAATCACAAACATAACTGACACATGCAATGATACACCCAAGTTTGGATACATCAGTCATTCTTTATAATAATAATATAATCTTATATATAACATATTAATAGAATATTAGTCATCAAAACTAATAATTATATAAGTCATCAATGTTACAGTGAGAAAAATGATCTTATAATTTACACTATCATTAAAAATAGTGGGGTCGATAAGATTCTTTTAAAGAATTTAATAATTTTATTCACCAAGGATTCATTAAATTGATCAAAAGTGACATTAAAGTTTTACAATAAATGTTGTTCTTTTGAACTTTCTATTCATCAAAGAATCAGAGTATCACTGTTTCCACAGAAATATTGAGCAGCACGACTGTTTTCAACTGATAATAATCATAAATGTTTCTTGAGCATCAGATCATCATATTAGAGTGATTTCTGAAGGATCATGTGACACTGAAGACTGGAGTAATGATGCTGGAAATTCAGCTTTGATCACAGGAATAAATTACACTTTATTATATATTCACATAGAAAACAGCCATTTTATATTCTAATGATATGTCACAATTTTTACTGTATTTTTGATTAAATAAATGCAGCCTTGGAGAGCAGAAGAGACTTCTTTTAAAAACATTAAAAAATCTTACCAACACCAAACTTTTGAACAGTAATGTATACAAGAGCAAGTAAATTGTATTGTATTTCACCTCAGCAGCAGATGTCTTTGACATGAACACACACACACACACACACACCTCGTTCTCTGATGAACTGGCGGACAGAAGCACCTCTTGAGCGTCGAAGAACTCGGACACCGACTCCGACATGGAGAGCCGGCTCTCGTTAGACACTTGCTGAGAGAGAGGGATGCCCACGTGCAGCGGCTCCCCTGCCTGCAGAACACACACACACACACACACACACAATATGTATCTTGGATAGTGACAATCTGTGTTGTGCATAGTTCACCCAAAATAAAAATTACTGTGTGAAAAAATTCACGTTTACAGAGTTTTAGTGTCAGAACTACATTAAACTAATATATATAATGTTGAATATAATGTATAATAATGCAATTGGGGAATATGTGTGTGTCCTTATAATGGCAAATGTCTGATGTTACCAGTAAAAAGTGTCCGACATTATTTTAAATATATCTAGTCAGTGAAAGAGTGCAAGCATATTCGTCTTTTCAGCTTAAAATACAACATCATTCTGTATTTTCAGCTTCAGAATCGTGAATATTGTTATTGTCCAGCACAAGTCCAAGCCTATTCATTTACACACACATATTTGTCATACCAAATTCAGCATTTTAATCAATAGTACATATTTTGTTAACCTTTTATCAAATGGCTTGGAGTATCGTGACACCCCTAAGTACAGATATTGCCATCTCATCAGATTTCTGAATAATCACAGGGGAGGCACAAACCAAAACCAAACAAAACTATATTTAGGTAAATAAACTTGTTGCTGCATTGTTGACACAAACTACAAAATTGGTTACACTTTATTTTACAGTACGTGTACTTAGCGTACTTACCTAAAAACGTACTGGGTAATATAAGGCAACAACATGGGTTCAGGTTAGATTTAGGTGTATGTTCAGGGTTAGTACCTAGTAATTGCCCAGTTATTGTAATTACTGTAACAAGTACATACTGAAGTATGAGGGAACCATGGGGAACAGGACTGTAAAATAAACATCATGTGTCATGGTGGTTTATAACGATCACAGAATCTGACATTTATCACAGACAGACACTTGTGTTCAAGGCCAAAGCACAAAGACATACGACCCGATGTAAGCAACACGACAGCCTGACGGATTTAAGTCTTGTGGAAAGCGAGAGCCTTGAAACACAATGTCTGTTGCCAATAGTTAAACACATGGTTGATCGGCACGGGCAGCATCTCGCGGGACTCATTAGGTCCAGTGATTGCTCTGTTTGCTTGTGTTGCAGCCAATGTGTACGAGGCCAGAGAACAGTGTCGCTCTCCCTCTGATTCATCCTTTACAGCACACGTCACATTTCCAGCTTCAAAAGTGACTCAGTGTTCAGAAAAACGAGAGAAGCTTTTTATAACCCTATAATTAGCAGGTTTTTCAATAGAAAAAAGTATTTTCTTTCTATCCTGACCAGCCATTTGTCCGATGACTAAACAATTTCCGAGCCCCGGTGTCTTTCAGTGTTGTGAACAGAGTAATATCTGACCTCGTCGGGACTGCTGATGATGTTCACACTGACGACCTGCTCAGACAGAACCGACTCCGAGTGGATCCGGTTCAGACGGGTCTTCAGCTCAGCATTCTGGGATATGGCCTAAACAAGAGTCACACAGAACAAATGAGCCCATCAGTGTATGAAGGGTGGAAAGAAATCTGGGTATTGAGACATACATTTACAATAAATTAATAATTTTGTATAAAAAAATCTGCTGCTTCTTATGGTTTAGAGCAAGCAAGTTTGGCATCGGGCCAAAACATTTTTTTGTTTGACTATGCCAGAACATTGTCAAAGAATAATTTAAGAAATTAATTGATGAAAAATGCACCTAGAGAGACTGTTACAGTGTCTTTTGTACCTGGTAGTGAGCTGTTACTGTAGTAGAACAGTCATTAACAAAAAGCCACATTTGTGTGGCCGTGTCCGGGATTTACACTGGATACATTAATAAAGCAGTATTGACACGAAACCTGGCAAGTATCTTCATTCACCAACTTAGCCTTGCTAAAACACACATATATGGGAGATGCGGAATGGAGAAAAATAACTCAAAGAGGACTTGAATAAGACCATTAATGGCATGTTTGAGTCATGCTCTTAACGAAATATGTTTATTTTCCCTTTTTCCATATTGTATCATTTTAATTTCCTTGTAACACGCTGATTTCACGCAGCCGCCATTTTGAAATCGAAAGCGAGGCTCAGGTGGGAAGAACCCCGGAAGTACAGATAAACAACAATACCTTGGACTGCCAACCTGAAGCTGCTCCAGCAATCTATACTATTGGATGTTAATATCCAATATAGGATGTGTGTATAGCTTCTTTTTTTTACTTTCTGAATTATATATAAAAAAATTGTTTTATTTATAAATGAATTTCACTGTATATAGTAAAGAAATGTATGTACAGTTTTAGAATAACTAATTTCTACATTAAACAACAATAGGCCATCGCATTCGCGACTCTGTGATTAAAGGCGGCACTTCCGGTTTTCGGCACTTCTCGCTTTCGATTTCAAAATAACGGCTGCGTGAAATCAGCGTATGGAGCCTAACTTATTGTAATAATTATTTGACGTAGTAGCCTACTTTTACACTCAGAATTATTCATTGGCATCCTCACGTACTGCATTTTTTTAATTGTTTGCGTGCTGGAGGTACGCTATTACGTCGTGTGCAGAAGATGTTAACATTTAAGCTAGTTAGCGAGAGATAATGGCACTATCAAAGAGTCTAAAGATGAAAGTTGACAGCGAAAACAGAGCATACAAAGAAGAATGGAAAGACAACTATGCGTGAGTGTGGTGGGCGGAGCAAACCTGTGACAGGGAGCGGCGGAGGGTCATAATCTGATTTGATTGGCCGGTTTGCTCCTGTTCCGACAACACCTGTTTAATCTTCTCTTTCTCTATGGCCACTGTGTTGAAGGCAGACTTCAGAAGAGAGTGCACTGCAACAAACACACACACACACAAGATCATGCTGAGTGCTTGCAAACTCCGCCAGGCTTTGTCTCTGGGTCAAAACCTGCAGTTTCCCTCAAGAACAGCTGTGCATCTTTTGTTTCTCGGTGAGTAAAGGTCCTTGCACACGGAGTCCGAAATATTCGTAAGCGTTTTTTCGTATTCGTCATTCGGTGGTTCTGAATTGTCAAAACACCTCTCAAAATGCTTGATACGGATGCGAAAGACGCAGAAAATCAAACCCAATCCGAATTTTTTATGACGGACCTAAGTTTCAAAGGCAGTGTGAAAACATGATTGACACAACGTGAGGTCGTATTTATTTTTTAATGTGAAAATTTCGGACCTTAGGCATATAGTTTGGTGCGATGACCTTAACTCCAGAAACAAGAAAATATATATAATTGATCCTGACTACATATTCAAAACAATCCTTTTTATCCTCACATTTATAATACTGTTTTTATCTTAAATTACACTAACTTTAGTCTTACAAACTCAAATATACATAACAGTAAACAGTTAATGAGCTCACAGATGTAGGACGTTCATTGCCAGTGAATTCATTAGACTTTCTCTTCAGAGTTGTGATTCTTTATGAACAATTCACTCGAAGAACCGACTCATAAGATTGGTTAATTCCCGCAAAAATAGATAAAAGACATGTTTTCTTTGTAATAGTTTTTAATTCCATGTATATTCGGTGACTCGCTGTGCAGGAAACACTGGCATGAAGGTTTTGTTCACCTTTCTGTGCAATGACGCAGAAGTCTTCCTGCAGTTTGATGTAGTCACTGGCGTTGTCGATACTGTCAGTCAGACGTGTGACAGGGGTTTGAAAATCCACCAACTCCGCACATAGGTTAGGATTAGAGGAGTGGAGACGCACTTGAGACATACTTGCACTCAGGGGAACCTGAAACACACACACACACACACAAACTACAGTGAGACAGAAGTGATCCCAGACACGGTCTCAAGATAACCAGCAACAGGGGCTTGGGGAAACAAGGCAGGCCAACAGTCTCCCTCTTAGGGAACAGCGATTCCTTCGACTGATGAAAAACCAGACGTAGAATAGTTGAGTTAGACTTCACAGACACAAAAACACAAATGCCAAGCAGTGTAAAGGTCAACGGTGAAATGAGGTTAGTTCATGCATAAAAACATGTGAACCATCAACACATGATGACATGTGAACCATCAGCATGCGTTAATTTGTTAGCATAAGCTCAAATAATCAAAACAACAACCATAAAGTCACACTAGGTCAACACAGTCATATGTATGAGTGTGTTTAAAGTGCTTAGTTGAAAGTTGGATTGAGTCAGAACAAAACCCCATTATTCAGAGCTGCTGACATCCATTTTATTTTTAAAGCATTGTTAAAAACTCTTTTTTTTTTACTGTAGAAAATGTATGCTTTGAATTTGAGGATGCAGATACATACTGCAAGCACACAGTCTGCACTATTTCGGGTCGACTCATTATGGTACATGCAACTGTGTGGCTATGTTGTGACGCCATGAATACTGTTTCCAGGTCCAAGCCTCTACGACAACTGGTCATGAGCACTAGGCCTATTCATTTACTGCAAAACTTTAAGCTAAGCTTTTAAAAACTCATGGTGTACACTACAGTCTACATAGCCTGGCTCCGCCCTCCTACGTACTTCCGCTCAATTTTCATATTTCTTCAGTACTACATCTGGGATTGTGGTGTATTCTTTGGTTTTCTCAAGTCAATACTTTACCGGTCCAATCAGCGAACAGAGGGAGTGGCTGAGAACGTTGACGTTGATGTTGTGCGCTAGTTTGAGTTGCCATATGTCACGACCAAACGTTAGCGATTGGTTGGCAGATCCAGAGTGGCTCTGGCCAGATCCAATAGTTTTAAACTTCAACAGAGTACCCGCCTACAAGGAAGTTAACGCTTGTCAATGGAGCGAGGCCAGACTCTCTGTACAAATGAAATCTACGAGAGTCTGGTGGGACCAGGCTACAGTCTACAGGCTTACGGTGATATTTCGGTAAACAAGCGGATACTACAACGCCTTTAGGTCATTGGTCAGTGCACTAGGACACTGGATTCCAACCCTGGTCCCCCTGGACCACACATCTCTGGATATACTGTATGGTTATCTAAATCAAAGCACATCTGAATCAACTATTCAGCTTGCTAGTAGACTCCAAAACCTCAAACTGGTTTGGCAAATAAGGGAGATCTAAGATGTGTAGTATTGGGGGTTATCAAGTACCAGGGTTGGAAGCCCCTGCATAGACTCACATCATTTAGCATTTTTCCACTTGTGGCATCTACACATTTTCTTTGTTTTTCAAGCTAGATTAACCCAGCAGAGACAGAAAAATATAGTTACCATATATTTGGCTCTCAAGCTTGATGACTAGGTAATAAAAATACTTTTTTTTGTAGTGGTTTTTACCACTTTACCAAGTTCACAAAGTTCTGTGCTCCCTCGAGGTCCAGTGTTCTAGTTTATCTTTAGTTTATTAGGTCCAAGTTTATCTCTAACCCTAATCAAACCACATGAACAAACTAATCAAGGTCTTCGGGATTACTAGAAAGATTAAAAGATTATATTTAATTGACCAGTCAAATACACATGGCTCCTGCATAGAAGGCTTTGTCCAAATGGCATCTCATCTTCACCCACATGTCATCTATTCAGTGTGCTCAGGCACTAAACATACTAAGGCCACTGCTGATTATTTGCTTTCATTAACACAAACTCTCTCCAAGGGTGTAAGGACTGGGCAAAAAGGGTGAATCTGAATAACTAAATACATCCTGCTAAAGACCCAAAAAGACTGAATGCAACACACACACACACACACTCTCTCTCTCAGGAATGGCCAGAGTCATAAAAAACATTCCATTCCCTCCCCCCATCTCTGCAAGAGAGATAACAGAACTCTGACACACACACACACGAACCAACACCCACACACACATAATGGACCTTTACATTACACGCATAAAACGAGCCATTACCAATTGTATACGATATATTCCTGTATGTCTGTGTGCTTCCCAGTCCATGGTAGTTTAGAAATGATCTCCTAGCGTATCAGTGAAACTCTTGAGAGTTTAACAGTTATGTATTAAATGTATCTTCATGTTCCAATTATGTGTAAATGTTGTGTTTGGTACCGTTTTAATTATCTCGTTCCAACTGATTTGGTCAGATACAGAAGATTACAGTAAAATGTATGTTTTCTATGTTTTTATCATCTTGTGGAATGATTCTGACAAATTCTGACTGGTCATAAAAGAGGCGGACACGGCCATAGTTTAACTTTGACAAGACAAAGAGAATTTGGCCGCCAAAAGTTTCGTTGAATGTCATTGGCCAGTTCGCACCTCAGAGGTGTGGACTCCAGTTCCTCTAAAGAGGACTGAACCTCCCTCTGGACGCTCTCTTCCTCCCGTGTCCTCGTGTCATGATGTAACGTCTCGCCTCCGGGCGAGTTCTTCGCCTTTCTTTTATTTGTTTCTAGTTTAGTTTGTGTTTTTCAGTTGTAGATAAGTCTCTGTGTTTAATTCCAATCGACGATTGAAAAGAAAACCCCGTGACATATCTCTTCAGTAAATCCATCTACAAGGGACCTTTAAACGAGCGCGCGCTCTCTTTGAAGGAGAAACACGCGCACGTGACCACGTGACGCGCCGGACCGAGAGACACACACGCTTCTTCACAAGCCATGGAAAGATGCAACGTTAACTCCGCGTGATTTCCCCGTAGAGATCTTTATTCCCTTTTTGTTAGTCAAAGTTTTGTTTTCCGTAGCCGACTCAGTTCACTTCCACGAAGTGAAACGAACTTAGCCGAACTATTTCCCTTTGGAAATGTTACAACAAAGACTGTAAACCTCCGTTCAACACGCGCGCCAAGCAGCCCACGTGACGCTTCCTCACACCCAAAGGACTCAGCTCACGCGGCCAGACAGGGCCGTACAGGAATGTTTCGACACAGAGAGAGACCATAACATAACTTGTGCAAGTATAATCTCTTTATAGAGCTTCTACGAAGTTTTAAGATGATGTTTCGTGTTGTAATCGGAGAGGTGAATGTCTTCCTGCCAATGAAATTCTCCCAATTTCTCTGTTCTCTCTCTCCCCATCCCCTTTCCTCTCTCTCTTACTCGCTCACGCGTGTACGTTATCCATTGTCCAAACTTTATGCATTTCTCGTTCATTGATGTCTTATTGTATTGTTCATTGTTGTCTATGTGTTTGTAAATACATATATCCCATGTAACCGTAGTAAATACATAAGTAGTCATGCCTCTATTAAATTAATTATATATTCATTAGATTGATGTGCTGTCTCTTTGCTCAATTTCAAGTCACTTAAGTGCCAAAGGTCTAAATGCTACAAGCTTTACGAATTAAAGATACTTTAAAGAGTAACGTTAACGTTATGTGTTGATAGGGCGGGAAACCCAATTCTTCTGGCCAGAGAATTGCGTTTCCTGAAATCCTATAAAGTAAGATGATATTGTGGATCCCACAAATATTATCCTGACAATTGAGCTGATTCATTTTACCTGTTTGTGAAACATGGTCCGTGTAATTAACTGCAATCAACTTGTGGTTAATTTCCGGGATTCACATGCACGCATGCAGGTAGAATGACAGATCCTCCCTTATCGGGAGATTTATTAACATGTAAGACTGATCTAATCCAAACATGTATGAATAATTATTAATTACCAATTATTAATTATGATATGCAAATTCCCCACGGATTAGATCCGCCCTGAATCCTTACAAGGGTGTTTCCCAGGACAGCAATCTTTATGCAGGATTTATGGTCAAGACCCCTAACAGGGTGGAGGAATGCTTGCATTGATGTGAGGTCTTCACTCCTTTGGAGGACCAAGAACCAGGGTCGTTATTGGGGGGAACAACTGGGAACATTGTCCTGGACCCTGGACCCACTAAGGTCCTCTATGGCATAGCCTACTCATTGGTTGAAGGGACAAGGGGCCCACTCACACAAAGTGTGTCCTATCCCACATGCATCTGAGTGGCAACTCTGGCAAGAAGGAATTAGGCATTTTCTCTGTCCTCTGATCTGGAGCTTTGAACAAAGTTATCTCAGAATTTAAGGACTTAAAGTGTTGATACAGAAATCACTAGCATTTGTGTATCAATATTCTGAATCTCTTAAATCTGTGCATAAAGGTGACTGGTTTACTGATCTCAAGAATGCATATTTACACATTCACTTTTGTTTCCAACACACAAAAAAATCTACGATTTTACGAATTCCTAGTCTTTCCATTCGGACTCCCTCTAGCCCCATGCATCTTTAACAAATGTGTTTGACTCTTTCACACTGTTTTTTAAGGGCACACTTACAAGCATTATAGATGGTCATAAACCTAGAAAAACTTCTCTTGCTCAAAGTAAATTGGGTTCATGTGGCTGCACTTGGATCCTTATCAAGCATCCGCATTGCAACAGAAGAGGATAAGATTTCAGAATAGCTTGAACCAATTCAGTCTGAGGACACTGGTGTCCTTTTGTCTTTGTCTGAGGCTGTTAAATACTGGCAATGGCAGTAGAATTGTTACTCCTTTTCAGATTGACTTTCAGAGATGAGTGACTTATTTGAAGTTGAATCCCTCCAGACATTTATGCAGATAAAACTGAGTGTCAGCTTGATGCTTACATTACTGCACATCTGGAGGAACAAAAAGTCTCTCGATGGGTGGTTCAATGATGGGATAAACCACAAGGTTCATCACTACAGATACAATTATTCATGAATGGGGAGTAGTCATTAAGGATCAGACAATAAATGGGACATGACATCTTTCTCTCAGAAGTGTGCATATCAACTACTTCTAACTCTGTGCTGGTTGTTGGGATTTTCCAATGGTTGAATTCTCTTCCCTGAGATTGATGCATATTTCTGGGCCTGTCGAAGGCACAGGCATAGATTTGTTGCTGAAACCCACACCTGGGAGAGAGGAGATTTGGATGTAACAGTGTAGATTTGGAAAAGATAAGGCCTACAACTGTCATAGATATGTTCACCTCAAAAGAAAATGCAGTGTCTGCTGTCCATTTTACTGAGAGAACCAGACATGCTACTAGACATAGAAACACTGGCACACATGAGTCCAGTCTGCTTTATACATTTCTACCTGTCAGACCTTATCCTCCCACTCTGAAAAGATCATATTGAGTTGGAGAGTGGCTCGGCTATGGCTGGGGAATCTATGGTTATCGGCAAAATGTATGAATGTTAAAAGAGATTTCATTTCTCTGGTATGATGGGAATTATTTCATCCCAAATATCTAATACCTACTGCATCAACCTGGTTTTTGCTAGTCTGGAATTTGAAATCCCAGCTTTTCATCATTCCCCATTCGGGTCTGGGGAGGAGGAGAGATGTGCTGTAGAGATATGGCTAGTGCACTGTGAGCAGTCCTTTGTTTTCAGATCCAGCAAGAGGTAGAGCAATGTAAAAAGCATTTGTCTTGCTGGTAAGGGCAGGGGTGTCCAAACTCTGGCCTGGGGATGAATTTCAAATGGCCCGCAGCTAGTCTATTAAAATAAATGTTGCCCGCCAGGCATATTTTAAAAAATCATGCAGTCTCATAATGTCAACACAAGGTGAAAGCACTAGATTTTAGGCCCGGTGTAGCAGTAAACAATGAGTGACAACAATTTGATAACTGATAATCACAGCAAATTTCTGTTGCATATGGCCCAAAAAGCTAGCCTGGATGCCAGCCAAACTTAGCCCCGCCCACAACATTTGAGGATGGGAAGTTCAGTCTGGACTTGATCCGTTGTGAAGCAAGTATGCCCGAACCAAAGCTGTTCGGACCAATCACATTGTCAGGGCAGGCTTTGTACGATGATGGACAGATGATCAACCGTAACGTAATCATCCACACCACGTCCAAAGAGCGCTTGGGTTGAATTCGTTTACTACAAAGATGGCCGCCGCTGGAGAACTGAGATGTGTAGATTCAGCCATCGCGTCTGTTATAGAAGATGTAGACAGCGCATTCATTTTAAAAGAGGAACAGAGAACCGCGATCATGGCATTTGTCAATCGGAAAGATGTTTTTGCCATCCTTCCTACGGGATTCGGTCGATCCAATTGAGTGCAGAGGAATTGAAACACGCCCCATAATCACAGCCCAATGGAGCAGTATCAGACTCACATTCTGACTAGCATCTGAGTATGACGACGTCAGGCTACCAAAAAACAGCACAAGCTCAGAACCTATGCGTTTACTCGCTGACCGATGTGACCACTAAACAGCACAGGGAGATCCAGTGAGAAGCGTTCGAGTTTAGGACAGAGGTCTCCCAATACAAACCACAAATGTCTCGGTATTGAAACTAGTTTAAAGCCAGATGAAACCGCGCTGACGTTCTCAACAACACTAATGAGGGAAACAGGAGAAGCATTGTGCGACAACAATTCAGTTAGAATGCTTTTCAATCCACAAATCATCAACATTTACCATGGATTTACTAAAGTAACACTACTATCCTTGGCAGAAATGTGAGCTATTCTCATCAAATTGTATTATATTATTAATGTAGAAATATTAAATGTATGAAAGGAGTAATGAAAAATAGGTCAAATTAAAGACACTTTTGTTACAAGTTTTGTGCATTTATATTTATACTAAATGTGTTTATAGACTAAATACCATAGTGATTCTAGATAGAAACAATATTGTTACTTTTGACCATGGTAGTGAGGTGCCATGTGTGCTTTTACCTGTGGTTATCATGATATAAATGTATGATGCTATGGAAGACCAATAGTTATTTTTCATAAGAGTAGAGTTATAACTAAGCATTTGTAAATGTTACCCTTTAAAAATGAGGTTGAATATCATTTTCACAGAAGTTACAGTTTGTGTTGATGAAAATAATGTACATCTGCATCCAAAATTATATATATATATATATATATATTAGGGCTGCCCTCAACTTAAGATTTTTCCAGTCGACTAGTAGTCGTTCATTTAAGCCATTAGTCGACTAATCGTGCGTTTATATTAATAAGCCATAAATCATAATAACACATATAGCCTAATCAGCGCACACATTCAAACATAAAGCTTGCCACAGCGCACCGGTAAAAGAAAGAAAGAGGCTGTCTAAACATTTTAATAATTTATTGGTAATTTATCTGTGTTTTCGGCTGCAGCGATTAACTCAACGATGCTGACTCGTCATCTCCGCCTATGTGCTCGTTTCAGACGGATTACATAATCGGAGAATATTTATTTTCCATTGGAATCTGTTCATTCAAATGTCCCTTTTTCGAGTTTTTTCTTTTTCTGCGACTAAACAACTGGTAAAATGTAGATCGACTAACGGTTAGTCGACTTTTAAGGGACAGCCCTAATATTTATATATATATGGCCCCCTTTAAAAAAAGTTTGGGTTAGGGGAAGCCATCAAGATGTACTGTTCTTTAAGAGGCATCCAGTAGTCAGAGGTCATTCTACGGGGGTCATTCTTCCTCCTCAGTCCCGTTTAGAGCAATCTCAATAGACGATCTGTTCACTGGCCTGGTGAAATCATTAAAGCCTATCCGGTGCTAGAAGCAGCGTCTTGAAACGAATCGATAGTTCATCCCAAAAAAGAAAATGACTCACCCTCTTGTTGTCCCATACCTGCATGACTTTTTAGGATTGTACATGTGTTGGTGACCTTAGCAAGGTGACTAAATGAGAACTACTAGTTAGTTACAATTGTAACCTCAGTTCACTGAGAAACGTCACACAAAATGGCCTCCTTGTCCTCGGCTTACAGAAGAGCAGGTTTTGAATGAGTTGAGTCAATGGTCTAATGTTTGAATTGAGGGCTTTATGAACTACCAAACAGATGTATGTCCCATGAGAGTCTACACCGTCCCATACCGCACTCAGAGAACTTGGGTTACAACCGTAACGTTGAGCTATTTCTAAAAAGGTCACACTGACAGGATGTTTTGCAGAGGGAATGTAAAGCAGCACTGCATGCGAGGGTAGGAGAGACTACAGCATGGTTATGTCATGGTGTAATACGAAGATAACACCGAAGTGAGGGTTCTGCTTACTTTAGCACTTTGTGACTGGGGAAGTGACTGGACCTGGGGGTGAACACAAGAGCCAGACACATATTTAACCAAACACAACCACCAGAGTTACTCACACACATGCCTCATTAACAGATAAGCATACCAACATCACCGAAAACCATTTGCAATTCATTGCAGCTGACCTTACTAAGGAATGAAAAAGAGCATCTGTGGGTTTGTTGATTATATATTAGAAAATGATTTTGCCTTGTCCCTCAGTTTAAAAAATAAATAAATAAATGGTTATGCACTTACAATGGAAGACTGGGGCAGAATTAAATGTCTTGTATCTTACATTATTGTCTAAATTAATGATCCAAATAAATAACTCATTCCAACAAAAGCAACATTTATGATGGAATAAAACAGAAATGGCCTGTCCCATTCACTCACATGCTTCTCTCATCTATAGTGATCCATTACAAATGCACAAAGTCCTTTAAACTATGGCTGATATGCCGTTAAAGCTTCGGAAAGAGTTTAAATGGTTTATAATGGATCCACTGAGTCAAATGTCAGGCCTTCAGAGTGTTTCGGCAGGCGGTCCCCTACGATGCGATGGCTCTGGTTAAGCACTGCGATAATGAGGTTGTTCAGAGGGCAAGTGGTCATGCATGTGTGCGTGTGAAGGTTGAGGAAACGTACACACACTAAACTCTCTCAGCTGCATTAAAACTGTGTGGCAAACTCACTTAACAACTGAGCTACTTCTGCATGCATGCAACCACTCTTAAACTGATTCAGGAGCCTACTGTATATTTTGGAGCAATGCTATAATGTGCAGTCTCAGTAAAGTATGCCAGATTGTGGTAGTCCGCTATGTCCTCTATAACTCAGTTATTGTAAGATTAGTATTTCAAGCAAACTGCATTTAGCACAGATTTTTTGGCTGGGATGGCACCGTCACCTGATTTGCGTAATTCCAGTGAAATGAATGCTAAAATTATGCAGACAATAGCCACGTTTCCATTATAGATTTGCAGGGTTTTTTTATCAACATTTAGAAAATAGCGCAAAAGTTTTGCGATATTTTATAAATGTTGATATAAAAAAAAAAACGATTGCAAAATGATGGGGTTTCCATTAACCGATGTTGTGCGACTAAAATGTAATTTTTTAGAAAGTCATTCTGCAAATCATGGCAACGGATGTTAGTAGGTTATGTATATCACAGTCACTGCACTATCCATTATCTTATGATGGAAGGAGCCGTATGATTGTATTCAAGCATTATTGGCGAGAAAAGACCTTTATACTTGTGTGTTTCTCCCTCCTGCTTCAAGCTCTTGATAAATGTGTATAATTCCTGTAATACATTGTCTTTTATGAGTTTAATAAATAACTCGGGGTAACACTTTACTTGAAGGGGTGTGCATAAGACTGACATGACACCTTCATAATCATGACATGACACATGTCATGAATATGAAGGAGGTTTTATGCATGTTTATGACAACTGTCATTAAGTGTAATTCGCTCAATTATGACATTTTGAATGCAAATATGACATTGTTTGAGATGTCTTTGTTATGACAACTTGACATGAACCAATACATCATAACCTGTCAGTGTCTTGGTAATGACAACTTGACATTACTAAGACAACATAAATTGTCATAAATATGTCATAAACATGCCATAGCAGATTAATTATCAAACTTAAGAAACCACTTAGCTTTATGGGTTAACATTACATTAAACTGTCATGTGGTCCGTGTTGACATTGGCTGTCTTGAGCCCATTATAACATTTTAATGACAAATTCAATGTGTACCACTGTAGTTGAGGTCAAGAAAAATATTCATGACACAGTTATAATGGCCTTATGACTGCCAATGTCAAAACCAACCACATGGCAGTTTAATGTAATGTTAACCCATAAAGCTAAGTGGTTTCTTAAGTTTGATAATTAATCTGCTATGCCATGTTTATGACATATTTATGACAATTTATGTTGTCTTGGTTATGTTAAGGTGTCATAACAAAGACATCTCAAACAATGTCATATTGGCATTAAAAATGTCATAATTGAGCGAATGACACTTAATGACAGTTGTCATAAACATGCATAAAACTTCCTTCATATTCATAACATGTGTCATGTCATGATTATGAAGGTGTCATGTCAGTCTTATGCACACCCCTTCAAGTAAAGTGTTACCGAACTCGGTTTCATCTTCTGTCAAAACATACAGCGCGAAAAACTGTTTCCATTGCAGTTTTACGAAATATTCCTTTTCCGAATTGCCTGAAAACCCCCCTCATGCGAGCGTAAAAACTGTTCTGCGACATATGGGAGGTTTTGCGAAATTGACGTGTTTCCATTGGCCGTATTTTCAATTCACGATTTCAATTTGTGTAATTTGAATGGTAATGGAAAAGCTAGTGTAGAGCTGCACGATTCTGGACAAATTTAGAATCGCAATTTTTTTTTTTTTTTCAAAAAGAGATTTTGAACAGACAACTAAACAAAATAACATGTAATTTACTAGAGTTTGCTGCAGTCTATTTAAAAAAAGTTAAATTATTTGAATGAATTATTTAACAAAAACTCGGTTTGAGTGAATGATTCAATGAGTTACTCATAAAGACTTCATTTGTTTCATTACTGAATCAATCAGCGTTTTGAATGAAATTCTTGAATGAATGATTCAATGACAAACACATGTTTAACAGCTGTGTGTCGCCGCCTAGTAATGATTTAATTGATACAATCTTCATTTGAAACACCAAGTTACTTCAAAAGGTGATTTGTACTATTTTGGCCGCTACCATCAGTGTTTATATCCGAACTATAAACTTTTATCCCAATACTTCTCTGATCATTTAAACATTTGTAACACAGAAATAATGATTCTGTGTGGCTGAAAACCTAAGCAAGACAACTACTCTTTGGCTCTTGAATTGAGAACGGGATTAATCGTGCAGCTCTAAGACTAGCAGTAAATTACCCTCAGTGTTGGGTGTGTGTGTGTGTGTGTGTGTGTGTTGAAGATGTACCTGCTGTTGCAATTTTGCATCTTTGCTGACACTTTTAGTCCTCCATCTTCTGCTGACACGCTTTTCTTTCTTTGTCAAATCTACACAGTTACTCTAAATTACATGGACACACACACACACACACACACACACACGCACAGCAAAGGGGTGAGAGGGTTAATAGCAGAAAACTGAAGCAATGACTCCATCGCTGTGGCAAAAGAAGATGAGATGCTGTAAACGAGCAGGCTGGGTCTCCGTATGCAGGAGTAATGGGAATGACATCAGTGCAAATAATTGAAGAAAGAATCATAATGTGTTTGAGGAGTTGAATTTAGTTTGAGGTTTACCTATGTAAAAAATACTATATATATTACGATAAACCTCAGCTGCATTTACAACAAATATTACAACTCTCAACAAATTCCCATATTTCATCAGATATCTGGCACAGATCAGAGATTCAAGATACTTTCTTAATTCTGAATGTTTCATCATCGTTATGAGAAAGTCTGGGCTTGGTCTGAAAGATATCTTGCATCTGCATGTTAAATGTCATATTACAAGGGTTTGCAAGCAGTGTTGGGGAAAGTCACTTTAAAAAAATAATGCATTACAATATTCCGTTACTCCCAAAAAAGTAACCAATTGCGTTACTTTTTATGTAAAGTAATGCGTTACATTACTTTTGTAACGCATTACTTTAATGCGTGTGATCAGACTTCGTTACATTACTATAATGCGTTACATTACGTTTGCGTTACTTTTTCTCACCTGGGCTGGGCTTGGTTTTTTTTTATAACATCAAAAAAAGTTATATTTTTGGCAAATGTTAAGGCCCTTTCACACCAAAAGTGAAGTGAATAAGTCTCAGGCTGAAGGAAATGCATATTTACGCGTGTACAGTAGAGGACGCCGCTCCACCAAACCTTTCAGCTGTTATCATATCTGGATTACAGAACAACAGGATACAGGAGAAGAAAGTTTGGTAACGCTTCCTTTTACAGTCCTGTTACCCATGTACTTATTATAATAATTACAATTACTGGGTAATAACTAGGTACTAACCCTGAACCTACCCCTAACCCATGTGCTTACCTTATATTAGCCAGTACTTTCTAGGTAAGTACACTGTAAGTACATGCAAGTACTTTACTGTAAAAAGAAAGCGTTACCGAAAGTTCAACACTATTATTTCTAAATCTAATCTAAAGTAATTTTTGCTTATTAGTATGGTTGAATTAGATCATTGAAGGTCAGCAAAGACATTGGTTAATAAAGTGAGATTAAATACATAAAGTATATTTGTTTAATTTAATATAGTTAATCATAAAAGTTTTGCATAAAATTCTGAGATGGTATTTTACTGTTTTTATTCATATTGAGAAATACTTTAATGTTTTAGTGCTAGTGAGATGAGTAAATGCATGTTACATTTAGTCTAGAACTGTAATAACCATCTTGTTTACACAGCAAACACACACACACACACACACAGTACACGCAACACCTCCTCACTTTATTTCTCTCAACATACATGTGGACAGGGTAGCTGTCAATCTATAAATGTGAAAAAGTAACTTAGATATTTTGTTGTACATTGAAAAAGTAATGCGTTACTTTACTAGTTACTTGAAAAAGTAATCTGATTATGTAACTCAAGTTACTTATAATGAGTTACCCCCAACACTGTTTGCAAGACTACTCTCTTTTTTTTCCTAGCCGACAAGCAGGTAAAAAGTCGACTTGTAAATATTTAGCTTATGATTCACAGTGTGTGTTATGATGAGCGATTCCTTTTACTTGTACAGCCCACTGCACTGCTCGACCAACACAGTGCTAACCCGTCCAGCAGGGCATTGATATAAACACAGCTGCATAAGTGAATTCAAACAGACAGGGCAAAAACATCAGCCTCGTGTCCGGATGTCAAACCTGTGTATTAGGTTAGCAGTGTAAGTGCAGCCAAAGAGAAATACACACTGCAGTGTGCAACACAGATATACTCACACACACACCATGAGGAAGCTGTTTAAAGCGGAGACCTGGGCTGATGAACACAGATGCTGAGTGTGTGCATGTACCTGCATGTCAGTGAAATTGGGAGCTGACTGAGTCCTTTGTAGGATCTCCAGACTTTGCAGCAGTTGATTCAACTCTAACAGACTAGACTGGCAGTAGGCGAGCTCTGAAACACACAAACACACACACCGATGAGACTCAAATGTAGTTTTTGTAAATAAGACAGAGGATCAGTCTTCAGGAACAATCTTGCACAAAAGTAAAAAAATATAAGTAATTTTTTTGTAAAGAACATATCAAAGCTTTAATAAACAGATCTGTGATCAGACTTATCAGCGCTTTAATTAACACAGATCTGTGATCAGACTTATCAGCGCTTTAATAAACACAGATCTGTGATCAGACTTATCAGAGCTTTAATAAACACAGATCTGTGATCAGACTTATCAACGCTTTATTAAACACAGATCTGTGATCAGACTTATCAGAGCTTTAATAAACACAGATCTGTGATCAGACTTATCAACACTTTAATAAACACAGATCTGTGATCAGACTTATCAACGCTTTAATAAACACAGATCTGTGATCAGACTTATCAGACTTTAATAAACACAGATCTGTGATCAGACTTATCAACGCTTTAATAAACACAGATCTGTGATCAGACTTATCAACGCTTTAATAAACACAGATCTGTGATCAGACTTATCAGAGCTTTAATAAACACAGATCTGTGATCAGACTTATCAGAGCTTTAATAAACACAGATCTGTGATCAGACTTATCAGAGCTTTAATAAACACAGATCTGTGATCAGACTTATCAACACTTTAATAAACACAGATCTGTGATCAGACTTATCAACGCTTTAATAAACACAGATCTGTGATCAGACTTATCAGAGCTTTAATAAACACAGATCTGTGATCAGACTTATCAGAGCTTTAATAAACACAGATCTGTGATCAGACTTATCAGAGCTTTAATAAACACAGATCTGTGATCAGACTTATCAACGCTTTAATAAACACAGATCTGTGATCAGACTTATAGCTTTAATAAACACAGATCTGTGATCAGACTTATCAACGCTTTAATAAACACAGATCTGTGATCAGACTTATCAACGCTTTAATAAACACAGATCTGAGATCAGACTTATCAGAGCTTTAATAAACACAGATCTGTGATCAGACTTATCAGAGCTTTAATAAACACAGATCTGAGATCAGACTTATCAGAGCTTTAATAAACACAGATCTGTGATCAGACTTATCAGAGCTTTAATAAACACAGATCTGTGATCAGACTTATCAGAGCTTTAATAAACACAGATCTGTGATCAGACTTATCAACGCTTTAATAAACACAGATCTGTGATCAGACTTATCAGAGCTTTAATAAACACAGATCTGAGATCAGACTTATCAACGCTTTAATAAACACAGATCTGTGATCAGACTTATCAACGCTTTAATAAACACAGATCTGTGATCAGACTTATCAGAGCTTTAATAAACACAGATCTGTGATCAGACTTATCAGAGCTTTAATAAACACAGATCTGTGATCAGACTTATCAACACTTTAATAAACACAGATCTGTGATCAGACTTATCAACACTTTAATAAACACAGATCTGTGATCAGACTTATCAACGCTTTAATAAACACAGATCTGTGATCAGACTTATCAACGCTTTAATAAACACAGATCTGTGATCAGACTTATCAGAGCTTTAATAAACACAGATCTGTGATCAGACTTATCAACGCTTTAATAAACACAGATCTGTGATCAGACTTATCAGACTTTAATAAACACAGATCTGTGATCAGACTTATCAACGCTTTAATAAACACAGATCTGTGATCAGACTTATCAGACTTTAATAAACACAGATCTGTGATCAGACTTATCAGAGCTTTAATAAACACAGATCTGTGATCAGACTTATCAGAGCTTTAATAAACACAGATCTGTGATCAGACTTATCAGAGCTTTAATAAACACAGATCTGTGATCAGACTTATCAGCGCTTTAATAAACACAGATCTGTGATCAGACTTATCAGAGCTTTAATAAACACAGATCTGTGATCAGACTTATCAGAGCTTTAATAAACACAGATCTGTGATCAGACTTATCAGCGCTTTAATAAACACAGATCTGTGATCAGACTTATCAGCGCTTTAATAAACACAGATCTGTGATCAGACTTATCAGCGCTTTAATAAACACAGATCTGTGATCAGACTTATCAACGCTTTAATAAACACAGATCTGTGATCAGACTTATCAGAGCTTTAATAAACACAGATCTGTGATCAGACTTATCAACGCTTTAATAAACACAGATCTGTGATCAGACTTATCAGAGCTTTAATAAACACAGATCTGTGATCAGACTTATCAACGCTTTAATAAACACAGATCTGTGATCAGACTTATCAACACTTTAATAAACACAGGTCTGTGATCAGACTTATCAACGCTTTAATAAACACAGATCTGTGATCAGACTTATCAGAGCTTTAATAAACACAGATCTGTGATCAGACTTATCAACGCTTTAATAAACACAGATCTGAATCACTGTCATTAAGGAATAAGATCATGTGGGTGTTTGAATAGATTTTTACAATTAATCGTGCAGCTCTAAATATATTAATAATTATATACAACATACAAATTAAATTATATGCAATAATTTTTTTTTTTTTGTGGTAAAATGTGACAGACATCTTCTTGACAGGTTTAGTGAGATGAGCCATATAATGAAACCCTAATTATTCAGAATGAATTGTGTGTTACCTTCTGCACACTTGTCCATCTCCTCTGACTCCTTTAACCAGGCCGCCACTTTACTCTGTCCATTACTGCAGGATGGAGGCAGGTGCCAGGGCAGACTGGTGGGCTTACCCTGCTGAACACACACACACACACACAATAAGACAGAGCACATAAACACACACGTTTAGCTGTCTGAATGAAGCTTAACATAGATTTCTGTTGCTTTTAAAGTCAACATGACAACGCATTTGCACCCCTTAGGGAATTGAATACTTGAGGTCAGGAATCGGACACTTGTTATAAAATTAAAATTTCGATTCCTCTGATCGATTCCTTTGTGAGCATTTCAATATAACTTTAAACCATTCAAACGCGAGACGACTCGCGCGCTGTTTCATGTGCAGCACACACACACACACACACACACCCGAAACGTGCACACAGAAAAAGTGATTTAATGTGATTTTAAACCATTCGACTGTTTTCAGGCGTGTGTATCGGTATACTGGAGCTCTTAAAGCGACAGCACTAATATCCCTGCAGCCGTCTCTATAACTACACTAATCAAACAACAGAAGACAAAGAGAGAATTCACTCGTTCTCGACTGAATAACTTTTGTAACTTTATTTGTAATGTATATTTTATTTATAAGGTGCAGTGCTATTTTACATTTGATTACAGTTTCTGAACCTGAACACCTGAAAATCTTAAAACACTTGTTTATTTCAATCATATCTTTGTTCAGCTGTATCTAATTGTTGCGATTGCTAATTTTTAATTTGTTATTTTTTAATTACTGAGTATACTTGTCTTTAATAATGCTTGACATTTATATTAGTAATAGACTAGTTGTTTTCTATGGTATTTTTAAACCACAGGCAGACGTTCCTTGTGTTCGTGTTCTTCAGCCTGTTGATTTTTGTTCATGATATTCAGCAACAATTAAATGTTTTGCAATAAGACTAAATGCGAATGATATCTACGTTTGTTTTACCTTATTGGAAACGAAATTAGGAATGGATAAGATTGATAAGCAGAATCGAAATCGGTATCGTAATCGTTAAAATTCAAACGATGGCTTTTACATGCCAGCAAGAAGCCAGACCTGAATGTGAATAAATCACGTGCAATAAGATCAGGAATATGCCTGACAAATAAAGGTTAATTTTCATGCTGACTTCTAATGAAGTATACAGGTGAAACTCGAAAATTTAGAATATCGTGCAAAAGTTCATTTATTTCAGTAATCAGTCCCTCCAGAAAAACGGGATTATGCGATCGCATGATTTAGTGCATAATCAGCCAAAGTCCACATATTTATGCGGGGGCATTTATTCAAATACGCCGCACTTTCGCGGCATACATTGCCGATTTGCGGGGCTTGCATGATTTCATAATCCTCGCATTTTCGTTGCAAAACAGTTTGCTTCACACGAGAGCCGCCGTTTCCCCCTGTTGCCATGGGAACGGTATGAAGTGACGTAATTACGCAACGTGAACATCATCGAAAAGCTGTAAAACAGGAGCACACTTTATTTTTATTTTTTTATTTGAAGAGAAAGTTTGGTTCCAAAACGCAATAAATCCATTTAGATTAATTTGAGTAAGAAAGTGGAAAGATGAAAACCACTATTTTCTGTTTCAAACTTTCCCATAGCATTTGTAGGTCATAATAAAAAATAAAAAAATTAAATCCAGGTTTTGATTTTCAAAGATTTATTATAAAAACTGATTATTTTTTTCCCCAAAATGCAATAAATCCATTTAAAAAAAAAATCAAAATGCAATTAATCCATTGAATCAATATAAAAGTTTTTTATATATATATTGAAACTGTTGAAAATACACAACAACATAAGTTTATTAGTATAATATTTTTATTACGAACTGTAAAGAAGATTGAACACATTTTTCCTCCTCCCGAGTGCCTCATCTTCTTAATCTCCTCACGTAAATGATTCGGTTTCGATGCCTTACGTTTCTCACCCACCACAGAAACAACCACAGGTTCATCAATGCCGGCAAAATTATTCTTTTTTTTGTTTGTTTGTTGATCGAAAAGTACAAAATAGATCAGAAAAACTAGGAAGCCGGGTGTGTTTAAGGCGCTGCCGTTACTGTTTACATTGCGTGGAATGGTGCGTTGTGATTGGTTGAGAGTGGAATGGTGCGTTGTGATTGGTTGAGAGCGGATATATCGCATTCTGCAGAGAAGGGAGACTGGCGTTTGTCGCGGTTTGGAAAGAAAGGGAGAAAACATGACAGAATAACACGGCGGATATCGCATTTTACTTAAAATTAAACATTGACTTATCAATACCAACCAGATACAATACTGATTTTTGCAGTAACTAATTTTTTTTTAAAATGGCGTTTATCGCGTTTTGGAACCAAACTCTTCATTTATTCATTTTTGCAGTAGTTGTAGCATATTCCTTTTGTAAAGCTACAGAACTTGTTTGTCTCATCAATGTTTTATAAGTTTGATGTGTTTATTAAGGTCTGAAATAAAACAACATGAAATATTCCAGCACTTTCTGTGATGTAGTACGCTTGCTTATCATAGGAGGTAATAAGAAATGACTCTTTACATTAAGGTAGGAGCCTAGTGAGAACAGGGTGTTGGGAGAATCACTTTTTTTTCTCCTTTTCATCAAACCGCAATTTTTGCACGTTCCCGCAATTTCATCACATAAAATTGCATAAATATCCCGCATATTCCATCACATTTTTTAGGAAAACGGGCCGCATAATCAAGGATTTTTGCAACAATCACAAAAAAACGTTGCATTTTTCTGGAAGGACTGAGATATTTCAAGCCTTTATTTGTTATAATTGTGATGATTATGGCTTACAGCTTATGAAAACCTTTTCACAATATTCTAATTTTGAATTTGGGGTTTTCATAAGCTGTAAGCCATAATCATCACAATTATAACAAATAAAGGCTTGAAATATCTCACTTTGCATGTAATGAGTCTATATAATATATTAGTTTCACCTTTTAAGTGTAATTACTGAAATAAATGAACTTTTGCACCATATTCAAATTTTTCGAGTTTCACCTGTAACTACATCAGCCGATCCCTAAACGCTGTGAGGCACAGACACAGAGGGGTCGTGACCTTGCTTTGGTGTGTGCTGGAGGGGGTGTTCTGGGGAGACTCTGCGCCGGCCGTCGGGGGGAACGTCCGCAGCGTGACGTCCCGGGGAGAACGAACGATCTCGTTCTGACGGAACAAGCGATGGTGACGCAGCTTGCACACCCAGGTGTCAAACACATCTGGAGACTTCACCTTGAAGGAGGAAGAGGAAGAGAGCATCCAGAGCAAATGATGAAGGCATCAGCTTTACAGAACAAAAGAAGATAAAAAGGAATTAAAATAAACCCCAGAGACGTAAGAGTGCCTGAAGTTGAGGAAACACTGGTTCTCTCCGCAATATTTCAGTGAACGCACATAGAGACCAAGCAGTCACACACACACACCTTCAGATGGTAGATGTGCTCTTCTGTGTCCAGGTCTATGCGGCGAGCTCTTTTCTTGATGGACATCACAGACAGACCCACATCTATACAGCCATGGAGCTTTCCTTTCTGAATCTGACACACACACACACACAATAACATTTAACTATCATACATCATATTTTTATCATTTTTTTTGTATTCAGAATGTCCCAGACATTTCTTTTCAGACAGTCAGACTGGTTTTCTGATCCAGTTCCTCTCTCTACATAGTTTTCTGTCATTTACTTCTGTTAATAATAAAAAAAGACGTAGGGTAATTAAGGGGAAGAGAACAAACCTCTCTAAAAGCACTCTGGGTCTCTCACACACACACACACTCATTAACACACACACACACACACGACACACATACACACACACCCTCAGAAACACACACATTCACACACTCACGGACACACACACACTCACAAAAACACACATTCACGCACAGACACACAAACACACTAACAAACACACACTCTCACACACACACACACACTCATAAACACACACAGACACACACGCTCACAAAGACACACACGGACACACACACACGCATGCACACACACGCACACACACACTCGCTCACTTGCTCGCTCACAAACTCACACACACACACACACACACACACACTCTCTCTGTCCTTGTTGCATCAGTGCTCAGAGATGTTTCTGCTGTTGAGTCTGAGTCACGCTACAGCGAGAGCTGACAGCCAATCACAGCGCAGCGTCTCTCTGACCTACACAACTCATCATCATCATTATTCACAGAGCAGCGCGGCTCGCAGGAAGCGCTCGATGCAGCGTTGACAACCCCGAACACACTCACGACCCCGAACACACTCACGACCCCGAACACACTCACGTCCCCGAACACACTCACAACCCCGAACACACTCACGTCCCCGAACACACTCACAACCCCGAACACACTCACAACCCCGAACACACTCACAACCCCGAACACACTCACAACCCCGAACACACTCACAACCCCGAACACACTCACGTCCCCGAACACACTCACAACCCCGAACACACTCACAACCCCGAACACACTCACAACCCCGAACACACTCACAACCCCGAACACACTCACGTCCCCGAACACACTCACAACCCCGAACACACTCACGACCCCGAACACACTCACGACCCCGAACACACTCACGACCCCGAACACACTCACGTCCCCGAACACACTCACAACCCCGAACACACTCACGTCCCCGAACACACTCACAACCCCGAACACACTCACAACCCCGAACACACTCACAACCCCGAACACACTCACAACCCCGAACACACTCACAACCCCGAACACACTCACGTCCCCGAACACACTCACAACCCCGAACACACTCACAACCCCGAACACACTCACAACCCCGAACACACTCACGTCCCCGAACACACTCACACCCCGAACACACTCACGTCCCCGAACACACTCACAACCCCGAACACACTCACGACCCCGAACACACTCACGACCCCGAACACACTCACGACCCCGAACACACTCACATCCCCAAACACACTCACAACCCCGAACACACTCACAACCCCGAACACACTCACAACCCCGAACACACTCACGTCCCCGAACACACTCACGACCCCGAACACACTCACGTCCCCGAACACACTCACATCCCCGAAAACACTCACAACCCCGAACACACTCACGACCCCGAACACACTCACGTCCCCGAACACACTCACGTCCCCGAACACACTCACGTCCCCGAACACACTCACGACCCCGAACACACTCACGACCCCGAACACACTCACATCCCCGAACACACTCACGACCCCGAACACACTCACGTCCCCGAACACACTCACGACCGCGAACACACTCACAACCCCGAACACACTCACGTCCCCGAACACACTCACGATCCCGAACACACTCACGACCCCGAACACACTCACATCCCCGAACACACTCACGACCCCGAACACACTCACGTCCCCGAACACACTCACGACCGCGAACACACTCACAACCCCGAACACACTCACAACCCCGAACACACTCAAGTCCCCGAACACACTCACACCCCGAACACACTCACTTCCCCGAACACACTCACGACCCCGAACACTCACAACCCCGAACACACTCACGTCCCCGAACACACTCACAACCCCGAACACACTCACAACCCCGAACACACTCACAACCCCGAACACACTCACGTCCCCGAACACACTCACACCCCGAACACACTCACGTCCCCGAACACACTCACAACCCCGAACACACTCACGACCCCGAACACACTCACGACCCCGAACACACTCACGACCCCGAACACACTCACATCCCCAAACACACTCACAACCCCGAACACACTCACAACCCCGAACACACTCACAACCCCGAACACACTCACAACCCCGAACACACTCACGTCCCCGAACACACTCACGACCCCGAACACACTCACGTCCCCGAACACACTCACATCCCCGAAAACACTCACAACCCCGAACACACTCACGACCCCGAACACACTCACGTCCCCGAACACACTCACGTCCCCGAACACACTCACGTCCCCGAACACACTCACGACCCCGAACACACTCACGACCCCGAACACACTCACATCCCCGAACACACTCACGACCCCGAACACACTCACGTCCCCGAACACACTCACGACCGCGAACACACTCACAACCCCGAACACACTCACGTCCCCGAACACACTCACGATCCCGAACACACTCACGACCCCGAACACACTCACATCCCCGAACACACTCACGACCCCGAACACACTCACGTCCCCGAACACACTCACGACCGCGAACACACTCACAACCCCGAACACACTCACAACCCCGAACACACTCAAGTCCCCGAACACACTCACACCCCGAACACACTCACTTCCCCGAACACACTCACGACCCCGAACACTCACGTCCCCGAACACACTCACGTCCCCGAACACACTCACGACCCCGAACACACTCACGACCCCGAACACACTCACAACCATAGACAGTAAAAGAAATGGACAGAGCGATCTCATTGGAACTCAGTTGAGACAGTTGAAGCCCATTTTTAGCGATTTCTGAGCACTTCCGTTCCTGACGCGCAGACTCAAACCGACTCAAACTAAGCTTGATGACGTGAGCAACCTGTCTGACAGACGTTAATCTTCTAGTAGCTGTGCGTGAAAACTGCCAACGTTAATCTTGCAGAGACGGGGAACTTGAGCAAAGAGTTCTTTATCGTGAGTGAGCAGGAGTAAGTATTCCGTTGCTTTTATGGACTCATTATCTATGGGCTTCTCCCTTGACGGGACGTCCCCCCGATCGCCTGCGAGCTTCTCCTCCTGTCTGTACGGTAACTTCTGTACAGCGCGACAGAGAGTCGAGTGGTTATGACGCAATCGTTAGCCTATTTTTACTAAATCTGTTTCTACGGGGCCATAGTGTAACATAGAAGGTAATGGAGCCCTTTATACATTGTCGTGTTTCTTTAGAAATAAATAATGGACAAATGGAGTCTTTAAACGTCTCAGATGTAAAGTTATTCGCTGTCAAAGTGACGCAAAAATGAATGGGAGTCAATGGAAATGCTAACGCAAGTGAAGTTCTGCTACAACATGGCGGCACCCGGCCGGCTTCAACTTCCGGTCGATGGATTACCCCCTTGCTCACAACCCCGAACACACTCACAACCCCGAACACACTCACGTCCCCGAACACACTCACGTTCCCGAACACACTCACATCCCCGAACACACTCACGACCCCGAACACACTCACGACCCCGAACACACTCACGACCCCGAACACACTCACGACCCCGAACACACTCACGTCCCCTAACACACTCACGACCCCGAACACACTCACGTCCCCGAACACACTCACGACCCCGAACACACTCACGACCCCGAACACACTCACGTCCCCGAACACACTCACGACCCCGAACACACTCACGTCCCCGAACACACTCACGACCCCGAACACACTCACGTCCCCGAACACACTCACGTCCCCGAACACACTCACGTCCCCGAACACACTCACGTCCCCGAACACACTCACGTCCCCGAACACACTCATGACCCCGAACACACTCACGTCCCCGAACACACTCACGTCCCCGAACACACTCACGACCCCGAACACACTCACGACCCCGAACACACTCACGACCCCGAACACACTCACGTCCCCGAACACACTCACGTCCCCGAACACACTCACGACCCCGAACACACTCACGTCCCCGAACACACTCACGACCCCGAACACACTCACGACCCCGAACACACTCACGTCCCCGAACACACTCACGACCCCGAACACATTCACGTCCCCGAACACACTCACGACCCCGAACACACTCACGTCCCCGAACACACTCACGTCCCCGAACACACTCACGTCCCCGAACACACTCACGTCCCCGAACACACTCACGACCCCGAACACACTCACGTCCCCGAACACACTCACGACCCCGAACACACTCACGTCCCCGAACACACTCACGACCCCGAACACATTCACGTCCCCGAACACACTCACGACCCCGAACACACTCACGACCCCGAACACATTCACGTCCCCGAACACACTCACAACCCCGAACACACTCACGTCCCCGAACACACTCACACCCCGAACACAGTCACGTCCCCGAACACACTCACGACCCCGAACACACTCACGTCCCCGAACACACTCACGACCCCGAACACACTCACGACCCCGAACACACTCACGACCCCGAACACACTCACGACCCCGAACACACTCACATCCCCGAACACACTCACAACCCCGAACACACTCACGTCCCCGAACACACTCACAACCCCGAACACACTCACAACCCCGAACACACTCACGTCCCCGAACACACTCACGACCCCGAACACACTCACGAACACACTCACATCCCCGAACACACTCACGTCCACGGGAGACTTGGAGTACTTCAGGATCCCGTTATCCAGAACGAAAAACCGCTGTGTAGAAGACAGAATGAATTAGTCCAATGAATATTTACTGTAAATACACATAATAAGGAATAAAGGGTGAAATATAAGAAAAACAAACCAATGGAAATTTAAATACTATTAATATTCAAACAAATAAGCTCTTTACAGTTTTTCTCAGTCGCTTTGGTGCATTTCTCACATCACTATTTACATTTGCACAACAGTTAATGCAGTTCTCAAAACAATTAGTACAAACTACAAAACCAGTTGATAACCTGCAAAAGCGTGCCACTTGCTCAAAATGGATAGCTCATTCCTCAAAAGCAAGTATTCATGTCAATGAAAGTGTCAATGTCATCAAGATGAAAAGTCCTGACACCACTGTTTATTAACAAGATAGTCAAATGGCTTTGTCATGTTTTCATTATGACAGTTTACTCTGTAAATGTTTTCCAATGCAAAAAAGTCAGATCTTGGTGACACTACCTGAAAATGCTCAAGACAGCACTATACTATTTGCACAGCCATTTTAAAACTACAGTAAAGTTACACATTACTGTATTTAGTGAGGTAACTGAGTACAAGACACTGAATATGTATGCTTCACATTTTTACTGCATATGCTCTTTGCAAATCTAATTTGTTCGCAGCATTGTGCAAAAGAAAAAATACACCCTTATTTACAACAAACATAAACTCCCTTTGGGTCGAGCTGTGCACAACTGTAAACAATATTGCAGTACATGAACTGAACATACAACATACATAGTACTGTAAATCATTCATGCACATCCATACGTTCCTCTCTGCTGGCCACATAAGTTCACCTGAGAGAAACTGTTCAATTTAGGAGACATTTTCATGAAAGAAAAAAATATATATATATATATTTTTTTTTATTTGCTTGACAGATTTTGACAACTAGTTCAATATTTTTGTATGTGATGACTCAAGCAATGAAATGAGGACTATTCGTTTTATATGGAATGACTATTCAGCATTCACAAGTATAGTTAATTTTGACTAACACGACATAAGCAAATGATAATGTTATAAAACAGCAGAGAGTTGTATGAAAGCAATTGATGCATGTCCAAAAGCATTTGCAATTTGTTGGAATGAATGAGAAACTGCTACTATGATGTGCACAAATGACTAAATGTTGTGGAGGTTGAACTAACTGTTGTGCAAATGTAAATAGTGATGTGAGAAATGCACCAAAGCGACTGAGAAAAACTGTAACACCAAGAATAAACACAGGGTTCGTACAGATTCGGTAAAATGAAATTGCAGGACTTTTCAAGCACTACCGGTACTTTTTTTTAGATTTCAAGGACTACAATTAGCACTTATCAAACAATATCTTTATTATCTATTGATTTATTTATTTTATAAATATACTCAAATTACATATATATATATAGCATCTGATGTTTCACTTCACAGAGATCAATCCATTGACCAGCGTCAAGCATGGAAAATCCCCTTAACCACTGAAACGATACTATGACAAAGATATCGCCTTCCTTATTCCAACTGATTTTTCCCATGAATATATGATTGACCTGAAGAATGAAAGTTGTATTATATACTTATCATGAAACTTAATATCATGTGAAATAGCTCTATATCTCAGATTTACACTAATTTTGTGTAAATATCATGTATTTTTATAATTCAAGCACTTTTCAAGTTCCTCTTCAAAAATATGGCTCTTTTCTTCAGTTACTGGAGGAAATGGGATTGTTAAATACAAAAAAAAAAAAAAATGAATAATTAGTAGACTTTTAGAACTGTACCACAAGTTCTGCTTGTATCACATAGTTGCTGACTCCTTGTAAGACCTCATGTATTAACGGTTGTGTTCTTGTTGTTCATTTTTTTCTTTACTTCTTTTTTTCTTCTTTTATTTTTTTCTTTACTTTTTTCCCTTCCTTGATGTGTACAAAAAAGGAAAAGTGTTTAAAAAATAAATAAATAAACAGTTAAGGGTTTTCCAGGACTTAAGTTTCAAAAAGTCACATTCGACACTTTCAACACCTTGTACGAACCCTGTAAACAGATTGCTGGTCTTAAGTGGTTTAAGCTGGTTTAGCTGGTCTCCCAGCCTGGAAAACTCCCAAACTCACTAAAACCAGTGAATCAGAGCAGCGGGATCAGACTGGTTTGTTGGTTTTCGGCTCTAACCTTGTGCCAGCCCTTCAGGGGCCATTTCCTCCGCTTCAGCATGAAGCCCTCGTGCTTCTCTGGCCTCTGCACATGAGTCTGCCCGATCCTCAGGCCCTCGATGATCTCCCAGCTATCCGTCTCCTATACAGGGACAAGAAAACCAAACCAGTGGAAATGTAAAAGCCATTAATCATTCATTAACACCAATAATAAACACGAGACACAAATATTGAGAGAGTTAGAATGAATGAATGAATCAATGAATGAACGAAAGATTAAATGAATATAATATAATATGAATATCATGTAGTCCCATTACTACATGAAGTGTTTAAAAACGGATTAAATTTTGTTATACATTTATCGCAGATGCTTTGTTGATTGCTCAAGATGATTGTATGATCTTGTGAATACCCTGCTCTAACTTTTGGAAATTGGGGTATGAGAATAATTTCTGTTTTGACTGAAGTACACTAAGTGCTTTAGAGAAACAAAAAACCTAAAAGAGTAATACAATAAGACTTAAATAAATCATTTCTTTTATGTTAAAATGGTTGGGTAACTGTGTGCAGTTCCGTAACGAGTGATAGATTAATTTCATGATTACCACCGGCACACACAGTCCAGATTTAGCAGTCAATATTAGTTTGCAAAAAAAAAAAAAAAAAAAAACGCTTTTAGATCTAAAGTGTTTACAGCTAATTTCAACTGACTGATCAAAATGCCAAACTCATTAGAAACATCATTAAACACACATCAGACCAGTGAGGCTCGACTGAGTGAACGCATTATCTACAAACACGCATGAGTTGGGAGAAAAGTATTCGATTTTATAGCATACACTTTTAGAAGATACTGTGAGGTGTTTACCACCATGTGTACACGCACATCACTTTCTGAGTAAGTTGCATATTCTGGTTGTTTTATTCTGAAAAAGACTTGCAAATGCATCACAGTTATTGAAATATTCCTTGTTCGACTGGATGTACTGAATAAAGTGCATGAACAACTGCAGATGAACATTAACTCTGGGACACACAGTCGCGTCAAATGGAAACATGTATTTTTAATAATGAACATGGTCCCTTACAAATGAATACAAATAAATAGAATAAATAAATAAACAAAATGCCAGGTGTCACATTTAATTTTTTTGAAGCCATTATCAGAATAAATCATTTTAAAATCTCATCACAAAACATTACATCAAATAGCAAAAGAAGCTAAAGAGTTTCTTTATCTCATATACACTCACCTAAAGGATTATTAGGAACACCATACTAATACTGTGTTTGACCCCCTTTCGCCTTCAGAACTGCCTTAATTCTACGTGGCACTGATTCAACAAGGTGCTGAAAGCATTCTTTAGAAATGTTGGCCCATATTGATAGGATAGCATCTTGCAGTTGATGGAGATTTGTGGGATGCACATCCAGGGCACGAAGCTCCCGTTCCACCACATCCCAAAGATGCTCTATTGGGTTGAGATCTGGTGACTGTGGGGGCCATTTTAGTACAGTGAACTCATTGTCATGTTCAAGAAACCAATTTGAAATGATTCGAGCTTTGTGACATGGTCCATTATCCTGCTGGAAGTAGCCATCAGAGGATGGGTACATGGTGGGCATAAAGGGATGGACATGGTCAGAAACAATGCTCAGGTAGGCCGTGGCATTTAAACGATGCCCAATTGGCACTAAGGGGCCTAAAGTGTGCCAAGAAAACATCCCCCACACCATTACACCACCACCACCAGCCTGCACAGTGGTAACAAGGCATGATGGATCCATGTTCTCATTCTGTTTACGCCAAATTCTGACTCTACCATCTGAATGTTTCAACAGAAATCGAGACTCATCAGACCAGGCAACATTTTTCCAGTCTTCAACTGTCCAATTTTGGTGAGCTCTTGCAAATTGTATCCTCTTTTTCCTATTTGTAGTGGAGATGAGTGGTACCCGGTGGGGTCTTCTGCTGTTGTAGCCCATCCGCCTCAAGGTTGTGCGTGTTGTGGCTTCAAAAATGCTTTGCTGCATACCTCGGCTGTAACGAGTGGTTATTTCAGTTAAAGTTGCTCTTCTATCAGCTTGAATCAGTCGGCCCATTCTCCTCTGACCTCTAGCATCAACAAGGCATTTTCACCCACAGGACTGCCGCATACTAGATGTTTTTCCCTTTTCACACCATTCTTTGTAAACCCTAGAAATGGTTGTGCGTGAAAATCCCAGTAACTGAGCAGATTGTGAAATACTCAGACCGGCCCGTCTGGCACCAACAACCATGCCACGCTCAAAATTGCTTAAATCACCTTTCTTTCCCATTCTGACATTCAGTTTGGAGTTCAGGAGATTGTCTTGACCAGGACCACACCCCTAAATGCATTGAAGCAACTGCCATGTGATTGGTTGATTAGATAATTGCATTAATGAGAAATTAAACAGGTGTTCCTAATAATCCTTTAGGTGAGTGTATAAATCATTGGCATGAATAAGTTAACCGTAAGTCTACTTCAATTACAGTCAAAGGTTTATTTTAAGTATAAAAATGTATACTAAAATAGTTAACTTAAACTAAACTTAGTAGTAGTAGTTTATTGAGATTAGACTTCAAAGTGCAAATTCATAAACTAAAAAGTGGGTTAGAAGTATGAGAGTAAATTAGTGTTGCTCACAGTGGGTTGCAATACAAAAGAAAAACTTGAATGTAAACTATAGTTTACACTTAAAATACAAGTAAAAGTTGTAAAGCCTATCCCTCAGATATTCGTCACAATAAGGAAGTTCCTACTTCCGTTTCATGGCCACTTTAATGAAATGAACTTGAAGCACAGATGTAACTATAGGTAAGCAGGGTACGTGGTTGCTTACGGGCCCGGACCAATCAGGGGCCAGGGTGGCTGGAAGATATTGATTGACAGCCGGGGCCCCCTATCGCATTTAACTACTTTTAGTCTGATCGCATTTTACTTTATCGCAAATTTATTTGAATAAATAATGACAACAACATATTTTACAGATCATTAAATACATGTGTGAAAGGAACAATGATGGATTTTGGTGTAATTTGTTTCCAATTGGGACTGGGGAATCCCTGGGTCGGTAACGTTAAATGAACTTGCGTATTGCGTGCAAAACAGTAAAAAAGTTGAACTTGAGACAGACAATATCGATATGGAGTCGTCAAGTTACAAAAAGTTGCTTTCAAAAGCAAAAACGAAAAGAGGATTTTAAGAAATGAATGAGTAAATTACCAAAAATATGAAGCTTCTTTAAAAAGATAGCACAGGAGGGGGAGATCGAGCTGGAGCAAGAGAGTGAAGCACTTGAAGCGACCGTTGGCATAGCAGTGTGTAACACTGTGTTATGGTGCGCCGTCACCAGTGTGTTTTTTGTTGTTGTTGTTGTAGTGCGCGTAGGCTACTCCTGATTTTGTCAGTCATCTCATCTTTTATATGTTGTGT
Source organism: Rhinichthys osculus (assembly GCA_029959095.1). Classification (NCBI taxonomy): domain Eukaryota; kingdom Metazoa; phylum Chordata; class Actinopteri; order Cypriniformes; family Leuciscidae; genus Rhinichthys; species Rhinichthys osculus. The sequence goes on along the minus strand of JARWKJ010000008.1, from coordinate 41,847,948 downwards.
CTCTATGGCTGCGTTCACACTGCAGGGGCTTAATGCTCAATTCCGATTTTTTTTTAAAATTTGTTTTTTTTGCAAGGCCGTTCACATTTCCAATTAAATGCGATCTCCTGTGTGAACGTGAAATGACCCAGAAGTGACCCGCATGCGCAGAAGAGTACTCAACGGTCAATTCCCGCCTACTTCAACGCAGAATTATGACGTTTGTCGCATATCAATGACGCGCGGGTCGGATACAAGTGACCTGGCCGTTCAGATTGAAGTCGCATTTAAAAAGATCGGATACATATCGGATTTGGACCACATACCCAAGTGGCCTGGGTCGCATTTGAAAAGATCGGATCTGTGTCGTTTCACCCTGCAGTGTGAACGTAGCCTATGATCCTATCCTGTCCTATTTATGGTAATGTTAGCCGACTCGTGGACATTGCGTCATCACGTACTGTAGTAGGGGGGCCCGCCTTGATAATCCTGCATAGAGGGCCCGTTGTTGGCTTGTTACGCCACTGACTTGAAGTATACTTCTTTTTTTGTATGGGTAAATGTGAGCATCAGAATGCTGATGGCTGCTTTAGAAACAACGCTCATTAGTTCATGTTAATAATATCTGATATTCAGCTCCTTCTGTCGCCACAGTGACAGAGAGTTGAGGCTTATTTGCCCTCTTCCTGAAGTGTAATAATCAGTATTCATCTGTATTGACCAGTTGTGTCACATTATGTAGCGACTACTCTTTCTATCAATTCAAAACTATTTATTTATTGTATTCCGTCAGCAAAAGTATTGGATAATAGGCAAATAGGATAAAATAAACGTAAATGATGACTACAAAGTCTATTCCGAATGTTTACAAATTTCTTCAGTTGCTCCTACAGAGTTTGTGAAAACTTGAATGAGGTCCTACTTTGTTGAAATTCAATCTATTATAGTAATTATTGATTTAACAGCCCTTTTCTGTCTCAGTGGGCAGTTCTTGTCTGTAACTGGCTTTAACATACTTTATTGTCATAAACCAACCAAGTCAGCTGAGAGGAATGAGACCATCATGTGATTCATATTGGAGCTTTGTTGATGTGTTTTTTAATCCTCATGGACAAAACAATGGGAAAAATATTTCCTGAACAACGGTGACTGAGTGAGCGGTCACTAGGGGCTTTCGCACCGGAGGAACCTTTTCATAGTTCCTACAACTATTGCCGGAAGTTCCTGGATTTTGGCATGTTCACACCACAGGAACTGGGAACGATTCAGTTCTAGGAACTCCTTTTGGAGGAAATAATTGAGCTCCTACTTCAGAGTAGGTCTAAACCAACACTAAAGGAACTACCAGTGACGTTAGTTTGATTGGCCGAACGTACGCGAAACACCAGCTCCCGCCATTTAAAAAAAAGCTGTGTAAAACACACAGATTATAGCCTATATATTTACTCCACAAACTAACTCTATGAACAAGGAAAACAGTGATAGATGAAGCTCTTAATCTTTACGCTAAGGAGAAAATCCAACGCAACTTTGAGGGTATCAAGCGAAACTTGATTATGTATTTCTGCTCAGCTAGCAACAATACAGTCTACTTTCTATGTATAACAGTTCTATCTAATAGCGTATTAGACAGGACTGTTGGACAGATCATAAACTAATGAACACAGAGGGTGCTTCTCAATTCTTATTTGTGCATCCTCGTTTCCTTTCCTCGCTTCCTTTCCTCGCGTCTCAGCCCCACCCCCTGTAGGACACGAGGGAAGGCTGCAAGGAAAAAAAATGAGGACGAAGGAATTGAATGAAAGCTTTTTTTATACATTGGAATACTTGATCACTCGAGCGTCACTTCACTGCGTCATCAGCAGTGCTCAAAGGATCTGCCCTTATGTTGTTAAAGTTTGTTTATTTAAGAAATTCATAATAATAAAGCAAGATACCTTGTTGAAATATGTGAGTTGTGTGGTTTATGTAAACTACAAAAGTAAAGTATAAATTCAAATGTTTGTGACAGATGTGAAGGGGGAGGAGAATTGATACGTGCGTCATGTTTAGTCGATAAAACTCTTCCGCAAAGGGTACACCTGTATCCTCGCTCATAGCTCCTCTGGAAGCCTCCTCACTCCTCGATCCTTGCCTCCTCGCGGTGCAATTAGAGAATTGAGATGTCCTTCAAGATGGCTGAGCTCGATTGGTTTCCGGGTCATAGGATGGAGGACGGAGGAGCGAGGAGACGAGGAGGGATATTGAGAAGCACCCAGAGAATGCGAGCACTGTTTGTTTGCTCAGTCTCTGGCGTTCCCAGCGCCGTCAAAATAAAAGTCACAAAAACAAGCTTGGCTTACGTCAATGTGAATGCAACCAGAATGCAACCTAAGGGAACCATTAGTTCTTTCCACTGCATACAACAAACAACAGCCATCGGACTGGAAGTCATCCATTTCCAATGGAGAGTAGTATGTATTATGTATTATGTAGTAATATGCATATAAGGAAATTTCGGATGCGTTGAAATAACTTCTGCGGCTACATCGTATGCGACCGGCCGACCGGATGTGATGAATTTTAATCAAAACTATTGAGCGTGAAGCTAGAATTACCAATATTTTAACACTTTAACGTTATTCTGTAGACGCTATTCCTGTAAAATGGCGGTTATTAATAATTATGACAGAAAAAATTATTTTATAATTACTAAATCAATATTTATGTTGATTAGCTCTATAAAATCTACTATGTTTTTATTTTAGATGTATTGAGGGTCATTTGTTTTGTGTGGATATATTCATCCATGCATTACATTAATTAAAATCATTAATTTTACCATGGTGAATAAGCCGAGGGTAACGGTTGCTTCACGAACAATTGACCCTTCGCAGGGAGTTTGATTGACAGGCGATCTGACCAATCATAATCCGCCATCCGCCGAATCTTACGTTAAGTCCGACGAAGCAGTCAGGAGAGTTAGTAGATATAACTCGTGTTATAAATAAATGAAATGAAATGAAAATAACGTCGGTGGCCTTGAAACTTGAAAATCAGTGTGTACTGACGTCTTTCCGCGGTTGAAACAACATTCCTTCTGATGTTCATTCATGTTTATTTGATGATATAAATGAACTAGAAGGAAGAGATGATCGGTTCCCGAGCAGCTTTAACTGAGCCGTACAGCGATCTGTCAGACACATTCAAGAGCCACAAAACGGCATTTATTGTTTAAATTTCTTACAAAAATTACCAAATTTGAAAGTTGAGACTTTGTTTCATAAAGTAACTTGCTCTGTCATATCGGTCGACGTGTTGTCAGTGTCCTCTCTGCTCCGCAATATATTTTTCACTGCGTGAGAACATGATGTGTGGCGTGAGAGCGGCGTGGCTTGTCGAACACAGCAACAGTCACTAAAAGGGGCGGGTCTTTGCGAAAAGTCAATTTCAAATTTCAAAAAGTCGGTCTCACCTGTCGACTGTCTCTCTGAGACGAAGAGGAGGAGGACGCGCTCTTGTGGGTGGGGGTGGAGCTTTTGTGTAAAGGGGTGGAGCTCTTGTGGATGGGCGTGGCCCCCTTCTCCTCCACGCTGGTGGCTCGGCTGTGATGACGAGACATGATAGCGGCTGCTGTCCACCTTCTGCTCTCTCTCAACCTTTTTATTTAGTGTCTCTTCTTGTCCCTTCAAAGCACAGCATGACCTTTGAATCCTTGTGCAGCCAAACGATTGAGCGCTTTCACCTGAAACACAAACGGGAGGAGGAAATGAGAGTTAGAAACATGGTGACAGAGAGGTCAAAGAGGTCATTACGGGTTTAAAGATGTCAAATTTATCATGGTTCAGTTTTTATATTGGCTTTATGGTCACGGTTTCAATTCATTAAAGATTTTATGTCGCAATCTCTGATGCACCAGGTAGGAAATATGATGCGATAACACCGTATTGAATTTCTTTAGCTACAATTCTAATAGAATTATAAAACAAATTTAAAGTCCCCCTGTGGTGAAAATCCAGCTTTTAATGTTGTTTATATGTCCATGTGGTGTTTTTAATATGCTTTAAGACAAACCATGTGTAAATTCATAAGTTGACAGCATTGCTGAGTATTTTCTCCTTAAAGGCACACTATGCAAGAATTGTACCTTAATATAACAGCTTCAAAGTCATTTCGGTGGTAAACAAACTCATAGTAGGGCGAATCATCCTGGTAGTAAAGCTTGTGGGGGACAACCCCTGGAAAAACCAGCAATGCAAGTTTGAGAGGAGCGCCCCCGACAAATCTCACGAGAATCACGACATGCTTTACGGCAACGACGTCACACACATCAACAACAACATTTGAAGCACGAAGACACTTGCGCGCATTTCAGACGTGATACTCGACGATGGAAAAAGCAAAGAAAACGCGGTCGGAAGAGACTAGGAAAAGGAAAAGAGAATCTGACCGCGTGAGGAACCGGACAAGAGTCCCACTCGGTCGGGCTTTCACTCGTTGGCGCGAGCTAAAAAGCAGCGCTGGATGCAACAGTGATGCTGACCTGGCGATCTTGTTTATGGACTAGTAAGTAAATCTTTATAAGTTTGTGTGCATTTTATTTTGTGATTTCACCGGAATGAATAGTCTCCGCAACGGCGATAGATTGAAGAGCGCGTCCAAGTGAAGACTGCGAGACACAAGAGACACTATGTATCCATGACACTGATAGCAGCGGACACGAACGCTCAGGATGAGTTCAAAAACACATTTTAGCGCTAGATCTCTTATTTAAAGGCACACTATGCAAGATTTGTACCTTAATATAACAGCTTCAAAGGGTATCAAAGGGGTATCAGCCCGTGAGTGTAGAGACCAGTCTATGGCAGACACTCAGTGTGAGTGGCATTTATGACAGTAACGTTAAATACAAGTACTCCACAGCGACTCTAGGGGTCGCTGTTTGACAAAAACGAAATTCCTGCAGTGTGCCTTTAAAACTGCAGTGAACCACCATGACGTCACAAACAACCTTGTAACCAATCAGATCAACGTGTGATCGTCAACCAGTGGATCTCTGAGCTGAGTGAGTGAGTGGAGGCGGGGCTCATTTGCATATTCACAGAACCACATCTAATAAATGAGGCAAGGGTGTCGAGTTACATTCAAGCAATTTTTTTTCAAGAATAAAAGGATTTAAATATCATGTCATTTTGGTGATCAAAGATGAGTTTTAGGCATAAAATGATTGACTACAGGGGGACTTTAAATAAAATACATTTAACAGGGCTTGGTGATATAAATTACTTATATTACAAGTAAATTATTTAAAAATATAGTTTTTAAAAACAACTAAACTTCACCCAGAAGAAGCATTTGTGTTTTTTATTCTCAAAATGTTAATTCTTGAATATGAAATAACTAATGATGACTTCCATATTATGATAATGACTTGTTTCAACTTATCGGCCTTTTCTGTAATTTATTAATAAATCAAGCAGCTCGTCTAGTCTCTTCAATGTCAGGAAGTTCATATTGCCACAGCAATGAATTGCACAGCTTATGAATGAGGGTTGGAAATTCGATGATCATTGATCAGAGATCTCATCCAATCTGCATCGAGCAGGACTCATCATGTTTTTCGCCCTGTCAGTGTCATTAAGAGACAGTCTATGGACCGTACGACAGTCTTTGAGTTACAGGCTTCACTAGGGTTGGGGATCACAGAGAATTTAACGATTTCATTTCTACTTAATTATTCCATTATTGATTCTTCTAACAGACCTATGCTCCAGTCTTCATGAACAACAAAAACAATGATATTTTAGTTGCATGTTTTATTGTTTCTTCTTTTAATATTATTTTTAAAATGCTATTTATAACAATGAAATTGTGTTCAAAATCCATGGCGCCAATTCACTAAAAGTCAAGGCGTGGCAAGGTCAGATGACATCATCCAATCTAACAATATCATGTGACAAATATCAATTCAATTAGGTGTAGAGTGACAGAAGAGAGAAAGACAAAACTGCAGTTAAAAATTAACCAACAGCATCAAATTAGAAACAATCATGCACTGTAGCTTTGGATTTAACCTGGCAACTGCTGATATAGCCTATTATCAAATTAAAAAATAGCTATTTTCACCTCTTACCTTATGATTTTACAAAAAACAAGAAATTACTAACTTTTGCCTAGCACAAAGTTTTGTCGCAAAGCGAGTGATTTACTCACAATGTCGACGGCTGTCCAAAGTGACGTATAGATGCGAATACCAAATTCCAAAATTTCAATGATAGAGTAGAAGTGGATTTTTTTTTCTAAACATTAGTTATATCCTTCTGAAAAAAAAGTACACTTTAGCATACTTTTAAAAAGAGTACCTATTACGTAAATAATATACTTTAAAAGAATATACTTAAGTGTGAATGTTTTAGGACACTTAAATGATTGTTTAAAGCAATTAAATTAAAATGTATTATATTTCAAATGCTGCCACACCCCTGAAATATTATGAAGACTTAATGATTTAATATGTACCTTAAGGAAAAGCTTTTAATTTGACATTATTTTTTAAAAGTGTACTTAAGTCTGTTAAGGAACAGTCATGATAGTGCTCTCTTTAAGTACACTTAAGTGGCCTTTTATTTCATTAATATTATATTGTCTGCAAGCACATTTGAAGTACACTACAAATGCAAATTCAATACAATTAAGGGCACCTCTTTTTCACACGGGTAATTAGTCAAGTGCTCCTAGAAGAACTGTTTCGGTGAATAATAGTACTGGCAACTCCAGGCTTCTTCAAGAGATGCACTGTATAAATGTGCAGGTGTTTCGAAGAGGAAAGAATAATGTCGGGTGGTTTAGGACATTCTGTGAGTACAGTGTGTAACCGTCGATGTGTGTATGTGGTATAGTCTCTGCATGAGTCTTCATGCAGCAGTATTGATTAGTCATGCAGTATGAAGAGACTTTGACCAGCCTAATTAGACCCAAAGGAACACACACACACACACACACACACACACACACACACACACACACACACAGTCATCCTGATAGCTACAATTTGAGAAAAGCTGTTTCAATAGTGGGCACAGTTACAAGTGAGATAACAGGATACATCTGTACTGGCCTTCCCAACCCAAACATGCTTAGCAAGCACTCTGGGGAAAACACAAACAGTACATGAACACACACATCTATAATTTAAGGGCTTCCACCCCCTCCTCCAGCACATTAACTGTGCCGCGGGAGCCCGGGGGGAGACGTGGGGAAACCTGCATCACATGCTCAACCCGCCACATGAAGTGATAATGTTTCCTCAACAAATTTATACTCGCCATTTTCCCTCAGCAGCAGCTTCACACGCTGATAAATGAAACCTGCACTGAGCCCAGCTAAAATCTCAATGATTTGACTGATACAATGAATTGAAAGCACAAACTAGTTTTATTGATCTGTTTTCCTCTTTGCTTTTAGGTCTTATCACACTTTACACCAGTGAGAAGAAAATACACACACACACACACACACACACACACAGAGAGAGAGTGAATGTGTGAAACACATCGGATATTGTGGCAGCAGACTCTCTGGAGACTGTCCAGTAAAGTTGCCTGAAGCTAATTATCAGGGTTATGTCCTGTTTTATGTGTTTTAAATTTTACAATGGGTTGGTTTTTGCTGTTTTCTGTTTCCGTTGCTCCTCTTTCCTGCTTAGTCTCCTAGGTTACTCATTGTTTGATTATCGTTTGCACCTGATGTTCATTTAGTTGATTGGTTTGCTCTTGTATTTAATGCCGTGTTCCAGGCAACCTGTAACCTGTGTTTTTCCAACCTTATACCCGTGAAAGTGCACTGGAACGGCAGTCAAACCCGTGACTTCCCACCCGTGAACTCGTACTAGATCGATGTACTCCCAGTTACGAGCTCTGACGTCACATAACCCGCAAAACCATACAAAACGACAATGGCAGCCCCTACGGATGCAGTGTTTCTGCAGGCGGTACACGGTGAGAATACACTTTAGGACAATATAACGTTAACTAGTTTTCAGTCCATTGAGTGCAAGGATAAATTAATACCAAATACATTTCCAAATATACAAATAAAGTAAAATAAAAGGTATAACAGCTTATCTTGCCTTATGCGCCGTTTTTCCTCGGTTTCTCTCAAATAAACAAGGAGTAGGCTAAGCACCTTTGGCGACAGAAATTATTACAAATGCGCATAGGCCCCGTAAGGTCCGCCATGCTGGTCTGTTTACATCTAGCTACCACAATTCCTTGCGCTCAGGTAGTTTGGCGTGACTGGCCTGGAACGCTACAAAGTCGTGGTTTGAAGTCGTGATTTACATGCTCAAAAACCTGCCTGGAACGCAGCATAAGCTCATCCTCATGTCCTCATCAGTACTAAGTTGATCTGTTCATGTTACTGACATTCTAGAGTGTTTTGTGAAGATTTGAGTTTGTTTTATAATAAAAGTAGCTGCTGTGCTGCATCTAGATCGTGCACACGTGACGCTACTGAAGGTCTCAGGACTTATTCTTACTCCCCTTCACTGCAGTAATAATAAATGGACAGATTAGGACGTTCATTTGTTCAGTTCTTTCAAACTGAGGTGTAAAATGAACATCTCTTTTATCTCATATTATCTATTATCTTTCTGCTTTTAAACTCATGAGACCAGACAAGAGTGGACAAAAAATTGGCCTTATGTTCACAATATTGGTTAGTTATTACATTACCAACAAAATAATATCAAATAAAGTACATCACTTTCACTTACATCACTGTCATGTCAGATTGGTTTATGCATCATTATAGAGCTATTAAAGTGTGAACAAATAGTATTTAATCATAAACTTGTTTTGATTCCATCTGCATCTGTACAGACACTTTCACTTTGATTAAAACAATTATTGTACCATGATAATCTGTTGTGTTTGTTTAATGAAAAGTATTGGTGCAAAAAAAAAAATTCAGTATTTCATGCTTTTATTCCATTTAGTTGCTCTGGATCAAGCAGATCAAAGTAGCAAACACTAGATCTAAAGACGAAATATTCCACCGCCAGTCAGAAGAGGAATGAGTGACGGAGGCCAGCAGGAACGTTTTACGAAGTAGATTATGATAAGCAAGGACACAATGCGCATTAGCCCAGAACAATGTCATCTTCCCAGCAGCAGATGATAAATGAAGAAGTTGCTCACACACAAAGCTCCTTCTCCGTGACTGTACATTAGCACAACTCAAAATACACTGTGCTTAGATCCTCTTCAAAAGGGCTCCTAATGAAGCCACACACACACACAGAAAGAGGAAGACTCAACGGTGGCTACCGCAGTAACATGAGAAGTGGAAGAGAAAAGAGAGAAGTGCTCCATTTATATTCATGATTGGTAGAAATCTGGTACACTTCAGAAACAAACACTCAGCCAGCTGCACTACTTATGTAAGCATGCACTGCAGAAACAATGACTGTTTTCAAACAGGTTTCCTGAACGTTTTCCATCGGTTGGGCTCGTTTCACCCTGAAGAATAGAGAGCTGCAGGATGACGTATTGCAAGCGAGTTTTAGCACTTCCAGTTCCATCGTCCTGAAGTCAATAGGCTTTTTGAAATGGGACTTTGATTCAATGGTTAACACAAGCTCAATATATTTTCTCATTTTTATACTAAAGACATAAAATACATCAGCAATTTTTAAGGCGGTTGTTAATAAGCATCTAAATGGGACTAGAGTTTGTCGGGGGCATTAAACAACATGATTTTGGCAGGATTAAGTCTAAACATCATTAGGGGTGTAGGCTAACGACAGTCATTTTTATTTTGGGTGAACTGTTATAACACAATTATTGTATTGGGATATATGTGACACGACTCCTAATAAACGTACCATAAAGCAAACTTATGTAATTTATAATAAAGCACCGAACTCAACAAAAAGAAGTAAATAATGCTGATTATTTACTTATATTATTTACGCCCTTTATTTCAATCATGACCGTTTGAAATAAATATTCATGCTTGAAACTGTTTAGATGCGAGTGTCAGTCATTGAAATGGTTGATGTGTAGTAGGGTTACCTGAGGACAGGAACCGAACAGCCAAGCCTATCAGACACCAGCGTAACTGAGCACACACACACACACACATATATATGACCTGTCTATCAAACTGACCCAACACAAAGCTCCTTTTCAAACACACAGGTGTTCAATTACATCTGATAAAGCCTGTTCTCCACAAGCAACAATCAGAAACCTCTAGCCTATAACTAATGCAACAGTTAACAACAGGAGTAATTACTCTCTAAACACAAGCTCTAATAAGAAGCCTTTAGGAAATGAATCTACATATCCATACAGATTATAATTCAGAGTAATATATATCTAAAATCCAGTTACCCAAGAGTAGCTCAGGTAGAGTAACACACTGGACTCACAGCGAGTGTTGAATATTAATGTTCACTATACTAAGAATAAGGTATGGTGTAATAAAAGCGTATCCTGTGAGACTTCCCGTTGGTTTAACAAGGTGCAGCCGTAACGCTTATTCTCAGAGCTTTTTCAAACGAATTGCTGTTCAAGTGAGGCACTCCGGATGCGTTTCATTTTCGGATGCTCCCCAAGAACTGCTCAGTGAATTTGGTTTATCACCAGTCAGTAATTAGATTGATCTACAACAATGCACAATAATGCTCAAGGTTTCAGATCGGATGTGACGGAGAGTTATTTTAATGAGCGCTCTGACTGTGAGCCATTTGTGACTCATGAGTCTGCGACTTTGAGATCGAGTGGTTTGGACCGATTCATTCAAATGAAACGGCTCACGAGACTGGAACCGGTTCTGAATAAAGACTATTTTAAACGAGTGGTTCAACGGATCACAAAACTTATGTTTCGGGTCATATTACTGTTTTTGAGTCACGGATCGGATCATTTTTCAGATTATAAATATAAATACAGTATAACAGTTACAAATAGAGTAAGGTCTAACTGTAGTATTCAAGTACAGAAGTGTAATAATTAGGCCTAAATGTAAAATAACACTATAGTGTTCACTGTATAAATGAAATATAAATGAATATGTGTTTTTCTGTAAGCTTTGTTTTGTTGTTTGCTTAACATTAATGACAGAGACAGCATCAGGTATTTAAAGGCTGCTGTCACTTTAAGACCGAACGCACTGATCCAATATACTGATACACAACTGATTTCTTTCTTAACTGTTTACGTTCACTTCAGACATAACCGACTGTGTTTACGAGAATACCTGCTGAGTCGGGTACTTCGCTCGATATCATTGTGTGTGTTTGTTTCAGTAGCCTTTGCTATGTTTCACTCGCTTCACTTGAAACGGGCCTCGCGATGGAAGCACATGCAGGGATGCAGTTTAATGTCTAATGAATTTAATGTGAACTGAGCCGATCTGAGACGCTCAAAAACACAGACGTATTTAATAAAAATAAAATGGAGAAGAGAAGAACATATCCTGAGCCATGAAAGCAAAATTAGATCCCTCCTGTTGACCAATCACATTGGCTAGTCAAGCCACACAAGGCTAATTTCTAACCATTAACCTAATTTATGGAGAAGAAACACATTTTATATAAACGCCATTTTATTTATACAAATTTTGATAATTAGCTACTTGATACCCAACCCTCTAAGAAATTCCCCAAATGAAATAAAGAATCCTTTTTTTTCTGTAAACTATTTACATTAAATGCATCAGTAACATTTAAAGTCTTTAAGCTTCTCTCATCACAGCATCTGATGTATAATTTCCCTTGACTCAGCACAATCCTGCCAGCCGGGAATAACGGAAAACCCTTCCTTCCACTGACACTGTTAACGGGAAATTGGGTTCATTCTTCTATTCATGTCACATATTCGACTCCAGGTTTTCCGTAAACCATCCCTCAGCACAATGGAGATTGATGAAGACCTTTAGAGAATGTTGTTGTACTAAGCGAACCCCCCACACAATGACTCGGCCACTGTTGGTGTGAGGTGTGTGAGGGGCCCACGTGCCCCATACTGTGCACTGCGAGTTACAGCCATTTAAGACCTCGTAAATGTCACTGTGAGTCAGCTCTAGCAACTACACACAGTACAGGACTCAATAAGTGTGTCAGTTACTAGTGCTTTCACAATACTGCTATTTATAACTTCGATATACCTTGAAAAATATTCATATTCAATACCACAGGGAAAATTGCCATGTAGACATATATGATAATTTGAGTAATTTTGTTGAAATTGCTTTCACACGGCACAGGGAGGCTTTATTTAAAACTTTGAACTAAATTTATTTAAAAAAAGACAAGTCAGCTAATAAAATAAGAAGAAATAAACAAATTGCAAACAACAGCACGTATACACAATAGAATAAATAGACAAATGAAATAAACATGACTATAGTTTTTCAGTAGTATTCAGATAAGAAATACTACAGAAATTAAATAAAATTATCAAATGTATAGCAGTGGATAATGTTCATTGTAAAAATTAAATACAGATTAATGCTTACAAGTCTTTTTGTCTCCTGTTCTTTGATTAACATGACAGACAGACAGCAGGTTTATGAGGCTACTGTCACTTTAAGAGCGAATGCACAGATCCGATATACTGTTACACACATGCGTTTTCTTTCTCAATAATTTACGTTCCAAAACTGACTGTGTTTGCGAGAATACTTTCCAAGACGGCATTTTGACAGAGTTTTGTTTGTATTCGACCGTTTAAAGCAGTGGTTCTCAACCCTGTCCTGGCGTACCCCCAACACAGCACGTTTTCTTTGTCTCCCTATGAGCTGATGAGTTGAATCAGGTGTGTTTGATTAGGGAGACAAAGAGAACCACTGGTTTAAAGGGATACTCCACCCAAAAATGAAAATTATGTCATAATTTACTCAAACTCAAGTTGTTCCAAACCTGTATGAATTTATTTCTTCAGCTGAACACGTATTTTGAAGAAAGAAACACATACAGTGATTTGAGGAATGTCAGACACCAAACAGTTAATGGTCCCTATTGACTTCCATAGTATTTTTTCCATAGTCAATGTCAATCCTTGTCTAAGCAGCTCTTGAGCAGCTCTCGATTCACAGTGGCAAAAGCTTCGGAGAGATAAAAAAATGCCATGAAATGGTCCTGATGTTGTTCACTACATTTTAGACAGCCGAAAACTGTGAAAATCATGTCCACAGGCCGAAAGTCCAGCCTATCCAGAACATGACTATCTGTCATGATTCTGCCATCATGTCCTTGATTTTTTCTTAGTCTTGTGGCAGGATCATGACAGACCCATGTTTTGTGTACAAGCGCATGGTCTGTTGTTTGGGCCATTTGCTTGTGTTGTCTCGTTATGTAACTCCGCCCCCTTGTTACCCTCGCCTTGTCATTATGTTCTAGTCAGTTTCACCTGTCCTCGTCATTAGTGTTCCCTATTTTATCCCCTCGTGTTTTCTGTCCTGTGTCGGTTCATTGTCAATCAATGTGTAACCAGCCTGTGTTTTGTACCATTGCTGAGAGTTCCTTGTCAAGTAAGAGTATTTTCTAAAGAGTTGTATGTATGTAGTATATCCTACTTCTCAGTCTAGTTATTGTTTTGCTTGTTAGTCAACCATCCTTTCCTCTGTTTTACACCCTCGTGGGTTTTGTTTTCCCTGTTTTCTGTTATAAATAAACCTTGTGTGTTTGCATATTGTCTGCAATTGGGTTCATCCATCACCATCATGACAACTATCAATAACTTACAAAATATAATATATACAGTTTTACTGTAATATTGCAGTTATTTTTAAATAGGATGTTAATATAAATATACAATAATTTAATAGTTTATAGTAAGTACATGTTTTTGTTGGCATGTGTTTATATCAAACTCGTAACGGATCACAACATGCACGCAACATATTGAAACATGGATGCAAAAATTTTCAGCGAATAGCATTATTTTAATTGGACTGTATAGAATACTTTAAATATAATTGATAATTTATGGACGACTTTTATGATCCTCTCATGGTGCTGTTCTTGTCGTGTTTGGAGATTGTCACCTTGTGCTCACTTTCATTGTACAGGAAAAATAGTTGCCGAAAGTCCAGCCTATCCTTATCGGTAAATCCACTATCGGTTGACCTCTACTCCCGGGTGAATTTCTCTCACAGCGCTGGACTTGGTGGCACTCAGAAACATTTTTTGAGTCCCAAAGGCTTGAGCCAGAGTAAAGTCAAGTCCGAGTAAAAATGCATCCGAATGCGAGCTCGAGTACCCCAACTCTATTGATACGTATATAGGAAATTCATAATAGCTTTTGATCAGTTGTAAGCTTAATTTCCTTCCCAGTTCAACTGGTGTAGGATTACAAAAAGATTGAATGTGCATATTTTAAATCAAAAAGGCTTCAGTGTTTTAAACTAATAAAAAATTTGTTCAATCAAGAAATCAGATGCTCCCAAGGTTTTAAAATAAAAATCAATAAAGTGCAATAGTGGCGGCACCCTTTTTCCAGAGGCTTCGCATTGATTTTTTCCATAGAATTTTTAAAATTCTCATAAAAATATTTTTTAGCCATGAATATAACCAACTAGCTCCAAGATAAATCACAACATTATCCAAAAAGACTTGATTCGGAATAAGAGAAACCAATGGTGCAATAATGCAAACCTATTCACTTCTAAAACTACTGATATTTCATGACAATGGCGTGATTTTAAAAGTATGAATACAATGTTTTATTGGCTTTGTGGGTATGTTATAATTTTAATTTCCATGGAAACAGGAAAATTCTCTGATTGGTGATGGATTATGGTTAGTGTAGTTCTTTGGGAGTTTGACTATTAAACACAATCTTTAAAAAAAATAAAGTGACATATGACATAAGTATCTTGGAAAACTTGAATGGTACTTTTCCACCAGCACTCTCTTCAGCCGTGACTATATTCACAGTATATGAAAGCATCTTTGTACAATGAGTGTAGATTAAACTGTCTGGTGTGTATCGGACGCTGCATGTATTTAATTATTAAAGTTGTTCTTCTGCAGTTATGTAGTTCAGTGGTTCATAAGGGCCACTGCCTCGGGAGAAAATCTGTTTTTGTGCCTTCCTCTTTTTTATTCAGTCTAAAATTATGGAGGATAAAGACCTAGAAAATCACATACTATATCCAATGATTGTTTGCTGATTTTAAAGGAAAAGTACACCAAAAAATGTAAATATATATCTTCATAATTTAGTAGTGTCATTTCAAACTTGTATGACTTTCCTCCTTGGAAAAGGAAAAGATATGTTTTTGCTCACTAAAAAGAGTCACACCAAGCTTGGCATTATCATTTTTTTACCAGCCATTTTAATGTTTTCCTATCCATAAAAATAACTCCTAGTTGAGTCACGAGACGGAAGGCAATGCCTCTGCCACGCTCGATGCGGTCTGTGAGTGATCTGGCAATTAAAGCTGGATCTTTGTGATCATCACGACACCTGCAGTGTTTGCTAGGGCTGGCCTGACACTATTGATTAATCAATTTGAATCAATCTTCATTTTGATGAACCAAGATCGACTGATCTAGTCTATGCTGTTTTCAGTAATGTCACTAAACATTATCTGCAGTGCCTGGCATCCATTAATCGCAATATGCTTTGTGTTATGTTACGTTTGATATGAAACAAAGTCTCAGCTTTCATATTATATCAAAATAGCGTGACAGATTGCATCAAACAGTTCACTGATCATATCTTCCTCTTCACTAGTTACGGCACGTAATCATGGACTCTGTTGTTCATTTTAACCTTAAATATTATAATAATAACATACAAACTGACAGGGTTCCCTGAGTAAATTACAGCATCGGTTCCCAACAGGGGGGTCGCGTCATATTTTGAAATGTTTTGAGCAATGAGCATCAAACAAAAGTCCTTAACTTTTTTCTGTTCAAAATGTATATAATGAGCGAGTTCTTCATGAATCCATTTTCAATCCGTGTTTTTGTCTTATCCTAATAAGTGTTTACATTGGGACTATTTTACACTGGTTCGGATCGCTGCCGCTGCGGAGTAGCGCAGTGCCTGCGTGACTCGTCATAGACGTACACAGAGAGAAGTAGTTCCGGCTACAATGTTCTTCCGAAAGACGCATTATTCTGTTAATAAACGCAAGTTTATTATCGCTTGCTATAGCGCCAAAAGCGTAAAAAATAAAGCCTCACAAATAACTTGCAAGTATTCAGACAGCAGTCATTTAGTAATAGCCTATATTCTTTCTTTTTTTTTTACCTACACACCACTGTGAATATTTTTGTTTTTGTATTTCAAATAGGGCCAATATATAGGCTTCTCCTGGGCTTACGTTTTTAAATTACAAAGGGCCTACTGATGTTTTTGTCATTTTCAATATTATAGGCTATTATTTGTGCATACATATCTGGTTATAGTAAACATACCGTTTGTTTGAAAACAACTTATTTTGTCATCCTTCCTGCGAGCTTACAAGAGCGATAATATCATTAAATGTGAAGGGGGGCCCTAAAATATTTTCTTGGGAAAAAGGGGAACCAGACAAAAAAAGATTGGGAACCACTGGATTACAGCATTAGTTGAGAGATCGTTTTCCTTATGAAATATTGACATGTGCTGTACCTTATAAACAAATATTATATCAAATATTTGGAATATAACGGTCCAAAACCTGACTATTAAAAATGGGGTGGTGATGGCGCAGTGGATAAGACACATGCCTTTGGTGTGAGAGACCCGGGTTTGAATCCACTGTGAGACACCAATGTGTCCCTGAGCAAGACACTTAACCCCTAGTTGCTCCAGAGGCGTACGACCTCTGACATATATAGCAATTGTAAGTCGCTTTGGATAAAAGCGTCAGCTAAATGAATAAATGTAATATTGTAGTTATTTTTAAATAGGATGTTAATATAAATATACAATAATTTAATAATTAAAGGTACAATATGTAGGATTTTTCACCACCAGGGGTTGCTAACCTCTCACAATAACAAAGACGTATATGGATGACGCAAAGCATTAAGCGGAATTATGGATCTTGTCGTCAAGCTGATGGATCTTTTATGGATGAGTGAATACATTGATGTTTTTAACATGACTGTGGTGTGAAGCAGGGCGCGATTGCTAATGAGAGACGTATACCAGCGCCACACGCAACGCGAGTCCCGCGGATATAAAGGAATAAAGACATTTCCTTCTACCGAACTACACGCAAGTGCTGAATTAATACTCACACAGGTCAGTTTATTAGACGAATGAAACTTGAGGTAACGCAGCGCTGTTTCACTCGCTCTAACAGTTACACTATCACACTAAACGGCATGAGTGTGTTGAATGTTGTTAGTTAGGTTGTTTGTTGGCTATATGAGACTAGCAGTAAGCTAGATCAACATTAGAATAACATACAGATCATATTCTAACATTTCATCATGTTGAACTAAATATCATTGATTAGTTTTGTGTACATTTGCTCACCTGTCTAATAAAGTACATGCAACACTCGCGTCTCTGTCAAGTCAAAGTTAGTCGCGCACGTGCAGCTATCGGCATCTCGAAAGATGTTGATCTTCGTTTTAGTCCTCTTTCTGTCTCAAAGTCTGCTTGGCATGGTCCATAATGTTTGAACAAAACAACAACAGCGTGAGCGTCCTGCTAGGCATAACCCAGTTGCCCACGTCTGTCGCCATGGTTACTATGGCAGTGCGAGCGGGAACCGAGGGTAACGCAGATATGACGTCATTGACTGGCGACTCCTCACCCCTGCTCACACGCCCCGTTTCCTTGGTTAAAATCGCAATTTCCTCACGATTTACAAATAGTTGGAAACATTTGCGATATTGTAAGTAATCAACTAAACAAAATATATAACATTGGCCTAGTGGTTTTTGGATATTTTACTGCAAAAATCCTACATATTGTACCTTTAATAGTGTAAGTACATGTTTTTGTTGGCGTGTGTTTATTTCAAACTCGTAACGGATCACAACATGCACGTTTTCAACATATTGAAACATGGATGCAAAAATTGTATGGGTTTAGAATACTTTACTTTAAATATAATTGACA
Source organism: Rhinichthys osculus (assembly GCA_029959095.1). Taxonomy (NCBI): domain Eukaryota; kingdom Metazoa; phylum Chordata; class Actinopteri; order Cypriniformes; family Leuciscidae; genus Rhinichthys; species Rhinichthys osculus. Next base: position 41,829,913 of record JARWKJ010000008.1, on the reverse strand, counting down.
ACTTATGGACGACTTTTATGATCCTCTCATGGTGCTGTTCTTGTCATGTTTGGAGATTGTCACCTTGTGCTCACTTTCATTGTACAGGAAACAAGTGTGATAATTATATATAATCTTCTTTTGTGTTCCACAGATGAAAGAACTTCCTTTGGGAATGAGATGAAGGGGAGTAAATGTTCATTTTCAGTCGCTTATTATTTCTCAACTGTGCCGGTTCTGAGAAATGCTTGTTTTCAAGAGCCTCCACTAAAGTCCCCGATGTTGAGGAAGCTGTGGGTTGTAGAGGCCTTCTGAAGTCTCTAATCGGCACCATCTTTCGATCAGTTCCAGGCTGTTATGTTTGCTGTATCTCACCAGCTGTTCCTCCTCCTGTGTTCATGCAGATTAGTCACCGAAGCTTATGAGGCCAATCGCCGCTGTGTTCATCGCTGCCACTTCCCAAGCTGTACAGAGGGTCAACCGAGGTGCAGAGAGATTAGAGAAGTGCCATCTCAGCCTCACAAGCTTTCCTGTCAGCTATGAGTCTCTTCTCAACGGTCCTCAAGGGTCGTCAGCTGAAAGCAGATTATCAGAATAGCTCCCATGGCGAGTTGATTCCCATCTTCAGTTTATAGCTGAGCAGTTGAGGAACTTCTTTCTTTTCTTACTTTTTCCAAGGCTGTTTAACTTCATGTACTGTAAACAAGCTCCAAATACAGCACCATCAAAAATAAAAATAGCACCATAAAAGTGGTCCATAAAACCTGTGTGCTATTTAGTCATACAATAGCTTTGTGTGAGGATCTGACAGAAATTGAATTCTGTTCCTCACAAATAGCTGTTATACGTCTTAAAGTTCCCCTGTAGTCAATCATTTTATCCCTTAAGACTCATCTCTGATCACCAACATAACATATTTAAGCGTTTTTTTGCTAGAAAAAATGTCGTCAAGTCTTAAAATATCTTGAATGTAACTCGACACCCTTGCCTCGTTTAGTATACGCGGTTCTATGAATATGCAGATGAGCCCCGCCTCCACTCACTCACTCACTCAGAGATCCACTGGTTGACGATCACACGTTGATCTGATTGGTTACAAGGTCGTTTGTGACGTCAGAAACACCAGCAATTTCAAACCGTGTTTTTGAGACTGTCTTTGGTTCACTGCAGTTTTAAGGAGAAAATCCTCAGCAATGCTGTCGACTTATGAATGTTTGCACATGGCTTGCATTAAAGCATATTAAAAACACCACATAGACATGTAAACAACATTAATAGCTTGATTTTCACCACAGGGGGACTTTAAGATACTTTTATGGTGACTTTTTGTCAAGCTCAAGAGTGTCCGTCCCATGCCAAACATCACAGTTTGTTTTTTACAAACTGTGCAAACTCTCAAAAACCCATGATGTCAGTCTATGGAAGTGATAGCAGCTTTTCTTTTGGACTGATGATGTGGCTGCACTGGTCTATCTTGCTCATTTCTGTTTGAATGAGATCACTCCAGTGAAACCCCACACAGGTGCATGAGAATAAAGGCAGTCTACATTTAGTCTTCTCTAGTGGCAATCCTTGCTTTAGGTAGCCTGGTTAAAACCAGAGCATTCTCAGTTGTAACTGAGTTATGGTCTTGCAAAGCGTCATAGACAAATCATTTCCAGAGGGGCGTCACCACCGGACGTCCCGGATAGACCTAAACCCAATCAGAGCGATGAAGGAGATGACGTATGCAGAGCGGCGGAGACACATCTCCGAGTGTTGTTCTTTGCTCGGTTTTTAATGAAAAGGAAACGTTTAAAACGCTTAAAACAGACGCGATAGCTGATTGGAACGAGTGATGTTCGAGGGCGGCATCCATCTTTGTAATGTAGGCTACAAAATCTGCTTCAAAATCCCAGCGCTGTCGTCATCGTGTAAAGCCCGCCCCAACGTTTCTGATTGGTGCCGCGATTTCGGCGGATTGGAAATGGGTTTCAATGAGCTCTTTGCCAGACTAACTTTCAGAGCAAATCTAAATTTGCCGGAAGTTTTCCCAGGCTATGCTTTAGGTTCACTTTCTTATAATCTGCCATTATTGTGAGAGGCCTCTGGACGCCCTCTCCACCCTGATTATCTGTTCAGCAAACCTCTCCCACACACAAATCTATGGATTATTATTACAATGGCCATTATAAGAATGGCTTCTTTATGAAAAAAAAGTTTCCAAACAAGATGAACATGATTTTAGCTACAATATAACATTATTCAGAACACATTAGCCGTCACAACCACCCATAACACAAACATGCACTATTACCACTAATCAGATTTTCATCTGAAAAAATAGAAATGTAGTTTCTCTGTAGTTTCAAACTGATCCGCATTGTCAGGAATTGTTTTACATGGCTAATCCACTGTGAAAACAACACAGAGAGGTTGGTCCTTGGTTATTTGGACCAATAACAGGGTTTTATCCGATGTGTTATACGAAGAGCACAGATCTGTGAGGTTTGTTGCATTGAGAGATGTGTAAACCTCACGACAGGAGGTTGAGCGAGGCCAGCGATTTCACGCTGCTTCATCAAAGACACAGTTGTGCCCTTTATCAAGTCGCAAACTAAATCATCCAAATAATCCCAAGGCAGGGACCGATTGGGAATCGCTTTAGGTGTCATTTACACCTGATGTTAAAGGTTGGGCAATTTGTTTTTTACTGTCCCTAGTGAAAAAACCTATACACCAAAATCTATTTAAAATACATTTATTTCATACTAAGTATAGTACAAATCCATTAACATATTTACTGACATATCGCTTAAGACTTACTGATATAAATATTATAATGAAACTTTATTTGGAGTACTTCTTTATCGCACAATGCACATTTCTTAATATTACGCCTAAATGTGTTTTATAATCATTATTAGTAAGGAGAGTATGATCTCTGTATAATATCAGTCGTTAAACCTGAAGTATACTTGCAAAAGTTTCACTTTAGCACAATCAAATATACTTTAGTTGGACTTCAGCACTATTTCTGGATTATTAAAGTACATTAAGTACAACATTAGTTGTTTAAATTGAGCAGACTTTAAGTATGTCAATTGAGAACACCAACAGTACAATTGCAGGGTATTTACATTAAATAAATATGTAAATGTATTTGTAATGTACTACTTAGCATTAAATTAATGTATTTCAAATTTATTTTAGTACATTTATTTTCCACTAGGGTTGAAACTCTCTTCACATCCTGATAGCAATCAATAATAGAAGTGGCAAAAACATTAAAACATGTACTTTTGTGGAAGTCTCAGGACCAAAACAATGTTCGTCCAATCACTGCATTCGGTCCGAGAGCCACAAACAAACACCAGTTCTCCATGAGCTTATGCTGCGTTCACGCCACGTCATAGCCGTTTTCACGAGAGGGAAACCTGTGACGTTACACACTATCAATCAACGCTGAAATGAATCTGGAGCAGTCAAGAGGTACAACTCGAGCTCTGCAAGTTGTTTACGTTCATTATGATTTCAATGTTATGTTAGGTAATTTAACGCCGTTTCATGATGCTTTGCTGATGTGCGTTTGTGTGTTCTGGACGAGGCGTTTACTTGCGCGAGGGCGGAGCTACCTGTCAATCACATGAGATCCACCAATAGCAGACCACAACCATCCAATCAATTCCACACAGACTAAATAAAGCCCCGCCCACATTTGTTCTTGTTCTAGAACCCGTTTATTCGGATATACGACACAAATAGAGAAGAAAAGACTATCACAACATCTGCTTCATGCTGACTTACACAGAAACAGAGGAAATGGAAATGAGCAACACACCGTAGATGATGTATGAGGTGTCATTTGGAGAAGGTCATCAAACTAGAATAAAAATAATGGATTCCTGATATATAAGGCATCCAAATTTGTTTTGTCATTCAAGACACAAGAGACAAAACTTTCAAAACACAAAACTTCCTCCTCAGTCCAGCTAAAACTGATGAAACAGCTTGAACAGAACTTATGGATGTCAGACAGATGAATACAGTACATCTGAACACACACACACACACACACAGTACATGTCAATGATGCCTGATAAGTGTTCAGAAACTCAGCCCGTCACAGTGAGGTTAGAGTAGTTATGTTTTAGTAGCTAGCTAAATGTCACAGTCTAATCTAATGCAGGAGTTGCAAAGATTATTAAATTGATGTTATTAAAGGATAGAGCAGCAAAGTCTTTAAGACACCCAACAGCAAATCTGCAGCTTGTGAGTAAAGGTTCGGTCATACTAGCAAAATATTGGCCAAATATTGCAGAAAAAATACTCTATTGTGAATAGCTCTCACTGTACGTTCACACCGCCGCCGACTTGAGCGTCAAAGAAGCTCTGGCCGCCCTGTCAAGGACGCTTGTCAAAAAGTACGGGGAAGCTTGTTGACGCTTTGAACGCTCTGACGTTGCAGGGAGAATAGAAGTGTCACAACATAAAATATAATAAACAGAAAAAAACTAGCAATACATTGAAGAAACCTTTTATAATGACAGCATTTTTATAACCGTTTTGGTCACATTTGGTCGGGGAAAAAAGAATAGTTAGCTATTATTATTATTTATTAGTGGTCAAATCGGTGTCACCGTGAGCAAATGAATAGCATTCCCGCTTTAAGACGAGCGTTCGTAAATATTTCAAATAAAAGTTGCGCTCATGCGGTCCCTATAAGCAAACAATGTCATGTCATAAATGATAGGAATCCCAGCAACGGCGATTATTAGCTTCTCTTCCATTTTCTCGGAACTAATGTTTTGGTAGGAACTAAAGTTTATATTGTATGTTTCTCTGGAACCAGCCAGCGCGAAGGACGTCTATATTCCGATTGGTTGCTGGCGTTTTGCCGCTACTTGCCGCTGAACCGCGTCACAGCTCATTACCATAAAGTTGAGCTTCTTTCAACTTTCTGATTGACGCTCAAAAGGCGACGCCGATGGATTTGACGCTCCTTGCAGCTGAGAGAAGCCAGCTTCCATTGAAAATGAATGACTTCCAGCCGCTTTGGAAGCTCAAGTCGGCGGTGGTGTGAACATACAGTCATGCAGAGATCCAGATCGCAGGGATTCCTGATATAATCCGCCGGAGTTGAGTCGCACATTAAGTTCAGCAAAAATGCTGTTACGGATTTTATTTATTTTTTGCTCAGCATGCCGTTCGTCCCCACAATAAAAATAAAGTAAGTGGGTAACGTTCGATGAATTAAAATGACATGTTCTGAGCACAATTAAATCAGTTTTATATGCGGTTATATATATAAGGTTCATGTTTGAGCTTATTAGGAACAACAGATGTCAAATGGAACTATTCCTAATAAAATCATTTGAGCAAAAGAATAAAGTTTACACTTACATGCAGATCATTAGTTCTTTTCACGCTTAATTATTAATTATTATTTTTTTTATGTTTTTTTTTTTTGTTCAACTGCGTATGTTTTTTGTGGTACACTGTAATGAAATCCATCTTTCAATACAGAGAAAAATAATAATTTTTAGAAGATGCTTCAACCAAAAAATAAAAATGTCATTATTCACTCCCTGATATGATGATAGATGATATTTTGATTAAAGCTTATTAAATTAAAGCTGCAACAGTCGAGTGCATGAAGTGTCCAACATCCACACTTCATTTTTTTGGTTAATAATTTAGTGTATTATCCGGGTATAAGTGTAATTTCCAGTGTGAACACACTACTCACACTATTAATACTTCATATTTATAAGTCATAGAGTAGTGCACAAGTACGTGACTGAGAGACACTTCTCAAAATATCTTCTTTTATCCTCCATAGAAGAAAGTTTTGTGGATACTATAAAAATAGCATTTTTTCAGTCAATTTAAAATGTAGGCCTATTAGTAAATGTTGAAATTAACAAACTAACAGTGAATAATACTTCTACACCATTTATTAACCTTAGTTAATGCTAAAATTGCACACTAAAGTGTTACCATTTCATACAAAAATCCAAAGAGTCATGCTTAAACAAGGCCAGAGCATTAAAAATACATAAATGTAGACCGATATTGTATAATCTCTCACTTTATTTGCTTCTATTTTAGAGCACTTGATGATTATCTAATCAAAATAACAATATATTGTAGTGATAAAAAAAGAACTGAGTGAAATCAAATGCGTTTCTGATCTATGTTTCTGTCGGCTACATGAACACATCGATGTTGAGAACGCAATCGCGCCACTAGCTTTAAATATGCAACTCCGCCACCAATCAACTATCGGTACCGATATATCGGCAAAACCGGTGAATCGATCGACCTCTAATAATGACCAACACAATCTACCAGGTAGCGTCTGGTTTAAGACGGGCTTTTTTGGGCGGTAAGTAACGGTGCAAATACCAGTAAACTGACTAGCGGAAACTTTAGTAAATCACCTTGCGTGATCCATTTAAATACTCTCCTCCCATACATCGTGCGCCTGAAAGGGAAACTCCTACAAATGCATATATGCAATAAGATCAGCCGCAAAAATAACCCTTCCACGCCTTTCCAGCGCTCATTTCTCACTGCGTGTCTTTAGTAAATCCTGACAGTAGTTTTATAACGCCCAAACAGGGTTTACGCTGGCGCAAGCCTTTAGTAATTCTGACCCCACAACAGTGCTTTTCTCAACTTGCTGCCTTCACCTGGTCAACACAGCAGCAACAACAAATTACAATAGAACTGAAAATTTGATTGGCTCCAAAATGACCGTAACAAATGATTTATGTTTTTACATTTTCCCAACTAACAGCAAGTGGGCTTATATGGTCCATGGGCATATAAGGTCACATGTCCCCTACACATTAAACTAAGTGTGTGAGCAGAGCTTTTCTCGACCTGTGTGTGTGGACTTCACTGGCAGAGCATGTAACACTACAGTAAACACAGAGGCAGACAGGGAACAGATGGACACACTAATCGACCTGCTGAACCGGCTCAGACCAGCCCCTTTAAAGCAGGATAATGTCCCGGGGAAGACACGCGAAGAATCAAGCCGCTACGTGAAAACTCGGGATTAGAGCGAGGTGCACTGGAGATAAAACTCATTACTTTTATTGATCAGGATGTAGCTTTTGTTCAAGCGTGGGACGGCCAGGATCCTAGAGCGGCACATTTACAAAAACACTGCTAGGCAACTCCTCCAACACAGCACACTCATTAGTGGTGTTTACTGAGACAACATGTGTGTGTGTACGTGTGTGTATGTTTGTACGTGTGTGTGTGTTTGTACGTGTGTGTGTGTGTGTGTGTGTGTGTGTGTGTGTGTTGAAACCCATAACTGAGGGAAAGTTCACCCCAAATATTTAAGTGTCCTTCCAAACCTGCATGATATACTTGCCTTGCCTTGGAAACTATAGGCTATCTAAAATAGTTGTAGTACTAATTTACTAAAACCAAATCAAAGAACAAAAAACATAAGCTAATAACATAAAAATGGCAAAAGCATCAATTACTAAAACTTAAATTAAAATTCTGTGGACATTTTTTTTTTTAATGTAAAGGGTTTTTGCACATTTAATGAAAGTCAATGGGGTCTGACAGTTTTGAAGTACTCATTTACTAAAACTAAATTAAAGAACAAAAAACAAACTAATAAAAATTACAAAAGCACATCAATTACTAAAACGTAAATTCTGTGGAAAATATGAGAATTCAAAATTCTGTGGGGAAAAGAAAATATATATTGTTTCTGACATAGTTTTGGACCCCATTGACTTTCATTGTATAGAAATCTTTCAAAACATCTTCTTTTGTGTCCCACAGAAGAAAGCAAGTCATTGGTGTGTGTGTGTGTGTGTGTGTGTGTGTGACTCATTCTGCCCCGTCTGTGCTAGCGACACGAATGATGTGTGTCGTGTCGAGGAGCGCTCTATGATCCCTTCTCCAAGCGATTAGTGAGTTACTCCGTTCCTCAGTCACCATTACAGGTGCTTTTCTGACTCTAAACTCTGCGTGTGATTGGCCACACAGAGACGGTGTCCATGACGATGGCATTCCTGCCCCAGCGTCCTGCATAATTAAAGGAGCCAGTAATTAGCGGAATCAAGCACTGGGTCAGTTTACAACCGTGAGAGGGTGTTTGTACAGTCCAGAGAGGCACGACTCTACAAGTGCACACGACATAACTGTGCTTTCTTCAGTGACTAAAGCTGTGAGGTCCACGACATCCAAAACCAGCCTTAATTACATCATTATAACGACACAATGCACTCGTGACATCAAGGACTTGCAGAATCTATAACGACGAGTTGATTAATAATCATTTTAGTATTTAATTAATTAATAAAAATAACTAAAGCACATATTAAAATAAAAGCCAATTAATAAAATGGACAGTTTTTCACTCTCGTGGGAACAGAGCAGCCAGGACATTCTGTCAAATTTCTATTTCTATCGAAGCTTGAACCGCCACTGAATAAAAAAATTAAAAAGGCAAAAGGCAATTGCTTTTTATTTTAAAATTCTGACTTTTCCTGCAAAACTGACTTTTTTTTCTCAGCATTGCATGAAATAAACTGGAAGTTATAAAGTCAAAATTGTGAAATATACTCATAATTCCCTCGAAAAGAAATCACAATTGCGAGTTATAAAGTCAGAATTGTGATATATAAACTTTTTTCCCCACTCAGAATAGGACTATATAACTCACAATTGTATTTATTGTGGCTATATCACATAATATTTTTTTATTATTATTATTATTCAGTGGCGGAAACAAGCTTCCATAAAGGTCTCCTTTCATGTCCCACAGAAGAAACAAAGTCATCCTGGTTTGGAAAAACGTGAGGGTGAGTAAACGATTATTTTCGTTCAAACTTTAGGATAGAAACTAATTGAACAAACTCTACTGAGAGGGCAGGTGTGTTGAGTTTCTGTTGCTGTACTGTGGTTCACAGCGAGTTAAACTAGAGGACTATGAGCCATACTGACTATGAAGTCAAACTAGCCATCTTAGACTGAACTTAGCAGCTGCTCGTGATGTCAATATCATCATAATATCTTAAAGCAGGGGAATACTAGTGTCTCTAAAAGACACACCGCAATGTCACTGCCTGACCTTGGGTGTTTTGATCCCAGAAAAGTGCCCCGGTGTTGGACAACAGGGTCCAGTTCAGGGCCCGAAGCTTTACAACTCAAGCGCACAGGTGTGCAACACAAGCAGAAGCAGAACCGCATCTCAGGACGGCGCGGCTACATAAACAACGGGCTTGTGTTTCAATGATCTCATATGGGGTCCAGTTCTTCGCAGATGGTGTGAGGAAACACCGCAGATGAGACTCAAAATACACATAGGCTTCAAATATATCAGCAGAATAACTCCAGAGGAGACTTTCCCATCCGTGGAGATGCGTGGCTGCCATTCATCCATTTTAATCAGCTTATCAATAATATCTAGAGGACACTGGCGACGGGAGCTCTCATTCCTGAAGGAAATTAGCAGCTAGCCGTTGGTGTGTGTGTGTGTGTGTGTGTGTGTGTGACAGAGAGAAGAAAATAAAACCATGAAACGGAAGCGGTACGTACCAGCGGTTCGGTGTCCACATCGTTTCTTGGCGCAGAAACCGAGAAACCCGATGCTGTGAATTAGCGAAGCTGTAGTCGCGGTTGTTGTTTTAATTTTTTATCCCAGTCGGTCAGCGGTCAGTCCCCGCACATAATCACAGTAATATTGGAGGGTATTGTCAAGGTTAGGTGTATGAAAGTGAGGAAAAGTGCTGTGTGTGGCTGGATTTGAAGGCAGTTTAGACGGATGCTGCGGTAACGAGGACTGCAGGTCTGCGGTAAAGCCCGGACCGGATCCGAGCCAGAGGCACTGGACGCCGGACACACGCAACACCAGGAGCCTGGATCACATGACGGATTCCGGCTGGAGTTTCTCGTGTGTTTTAAGAACTTAGTATAATGTTATGTACGTTATCGGTACACTACACACACACACACATATATATATATATTGATTGAATAAAAAAATATACAAAATGGAGTGTGTGTGTGTGCGTGCGTACGCATATTGTAAATATACTACAGGACAAAATGAAATAGGATAAGGGCAATGCTCAGACAATCACATGCAAACCTCATTGTCTCACACCCATTTATTTGCCATTTTAAATCGTTAAAAAAAAGGTTTTACGGCTGCAAACCGAAGAGCTTATTAAATTAGCAAACATCCAATCATAAAAATAATAAAATAATAAAAATAATGAAACCTCATGGATTTAAGAAATGAACAATACTTATTTGAACCCTGATGAATGATTGGAATATTAATTTACTGCATACTGGATCGCAAGATGGATTCCGTCAGGAGTTTCTCTCAGAATGTAATGTAGAACGTTATTGGCACGCACACACAAATGTCTGGTTTACTATCTTTGTGAGGACTCTCCATAGACGTAATGGTTTTTATACTGTACAAACTGTATATTTTATCCCCTTACACTATAACCCTATCCTTAAATCTACCCATCACAGGAAACATTCTGCATTTTTACATACAAAAAAAAATTCTGTATGATTTATAAGCGTTTACCCATGGGGACCTCAATTTAGGTCCCCACAGTGACACGAGTCCCCATGAGTATGTGTGCATTCAGGTTTAAGTCCCCACCCATGTACACACACACACACACACACACACACACACACATGTGTGTGCAAATCACACTACCAGTAAATATGGATTAAAACAAGGATTTAAGGAAGGAACTGGACAATACTGATTTGAACCCTGAGGAATGATTGCAATATTAGTTCATGCACTTGCAGTAGTACAGCATTTTTAAAAATGGTATGAAACAGGATGCAATATTATAAACAAGTGTTCATTCTGGTCACATGATCCCGCAGCTATTGTTTCAAATTCTGTGTTTGTATTTTTAGTCCACATTTGTGTAATAACATTATATTTGATTGGACTGCCAAAAATTAAGTCAAGTAATATACTCAATTGAACTACATTGTACAACTAGCCAACAAAGCACAAGCACTTACTGTTCATTTTGAAAAAGTATTGGGTCATTGAGGTTCTTCAGTGAATGTAGATGATCTTTAATTCATTCAGTGAAAACATTCACTACGCTGTTCTGAATAGCCCAAGTAGTTTCTGCGCTGGGTGTTGTGGATGCGGTTAATATCCTACTTATTATGATCTAATCAAATTGTATTCAATTGTATAACTTAATATTATTAAATGGTCAATATTTTGTCCAAAATAGCGATAATTTATAAAACGGATAATTCCGGTCCTTGATTCTGATTGGTTGAGCCGCGCTCCAAGACGTTGTAAATTACCCCACTGAACGCCTCCACCTGCTGGACGGAGAAGAAACATCTGCAAACATCTGGCGCTTTACTGAAGCCACTGAACGCCTCCACCTGCTGGACAGAGAAGAAACATCTGCAAACATCTGGCGCTTTACTGAAGCCACTGAACGCCTCCACCTGCTGGACAGAGAAGAAACATCTGCAAACATCTGGCGCTTTACTGAAGCCACTGAACGCCTCCACCTGCTGGACAGAGAAGAGAAACATCTGCAAACATCTGGCGCTTTACTGAAGCCACTGAACGCCTCCACCTGCTGGACAGAGAGAAACATCTGCAAACATCTGGCGCTTTACAGAAGCCACTGAACGCCTCCACCTGCTGGACAGAGAGAAACATTTGCAAACATCTGGCGCTTTACTGAAGCCACTCAACGTCTCCACCTGCTGGACAGAGAAGAAACATCTGCAAACATCTGGCGCTTTACTGAAGCCACTGAACGCCTCCACCTGCTGGACAGAGAAGAAACATCTGCAAACATCTGGCGCTTTACTGAAGCCACTGAACGCCTCCACCTGCTGGACAGAGAAGAAACATCTACAAACATCTGGCGCTTTACTGAAGCCACTGAACGCCTCCACCTGCTGGACAGAGAAGAAACATCTGCAAACATCTGGTGCTTTACTGAAGCCACTGAACGCCTCCACCTGCTGGACAGAGAAGAAACATCTGCAAAAATCTGGTGCTTTACTGAAGCCACTGAACACCTCCACCTGCTGGACAGAGAAGAGAAACATCTACAAACATCTGGCGCTTTACTGAAGCCACTGAACGCCTCCACCTGCTGGATAGAGAAGAAACATCTGCACACATCTGGCGCTTTACTGAAGCCACTGATCGCCTCCACCTGCTGGACAGAGAAGAGAAATATCTGCACACATCTGGTGCTTTACTGAAGCCACTGAACGCCTCCACCTGTTGGACAGAGAAGAAACATCTACAAACATCTGGTGCTTTACTGAAGCCACCTCCACCTGCTGGACAGAGAAGAAACATCTACAAACATCTGGCGCTTTACTGAAGCCACTGAACACCTCCACCTGCTGGACAGAGAAGAGAAACATCTGCAAACATCTGGTGCTTTACTGAAGCCACTGAACGCCTCCAGCTGCTGGACAGAGAAGAAACATCTGCAAACATCTGGCACTTTACTGAAGCCACTGAACGCCTCCACCTGCTGGACAGAGAAGAAACATCTACAAACATCTGGTGCTTTACTGAAGCCACTGAACGCCTCCACCTGCTGGACAAAGAAGAAACATCTACAAACATCTGGTGCTTTACTGAAGCCACTGAACACCTCCACCTGCTGGACAGAGAAGAAACATCTGCAAACATCTGGTGCTTTACTGAAGCCACTGAACGCCTCCACCTGCTGGACAGAGAAGAAACATCTGCAAACATCTGGCGCTTTACTGAAGCCACTGAACGCCTCCACCTGCTGGACAGAGAAGAAACATCTACAAACATCTGGTGCTTTACTGAAGCCACTGAACGCCTCCACCTGCTGGACAGAGAAGAAACATCTACAAACATCTGGTGCTTTACTGAAGCCACTGAACACCTCCACCTGCTGGACAGAGAAGAAACATCTGCAAACATCTGGTGCTTTACTGAAGCCACTGAACGCCTCCACCTGCTGGACAGAGAAGAAACATCTGCAAACATCTGGCGCTTTACTGAAGCCACTGAACGCCTCCACCTGCTGGACAGAGAAGAAACATCTACAAACATCTGGTGCTTTACTGAAGCCACTGAACGCCTCCACCTGCTGGACAGAGAAGAAACATCTACAAACATCTGGTGCTTTACTGAAGCCACTGAACACCTCCACCTGCTGGACAGAGAAGAAACATCTGCAAACATCTGGTGCTTTACTGAAGCCACTGAACGCCTCCACCTGCTGGACAGAGAAGAAACATCTGCAAACATCTGGCGCTTTACTGAAGCCACTGAACGCCTCCACCTGCTGGACAGAGAAGAAACATCTGCAAACATCTGGCACTTTACTGAAGCCACTGAACGCCTCCACCTGCTGGACAGAGAAGAAACATCTACAAACATCTGGTGCTTTACTGAAGCCACTGAACACCTCCACCTGCTGGACAGAGAAGAAACATCTGCAAACATCTGGTGCTTTACTGAAGCCACTGAACGCCTCCACCTGCTGGACAGAGAAGAAACATCTGCAAACATCTGGCGCTTTACTGAAGCCACTGAACGCCTCCACCTGCTGGACAGAGAAGAAACATCTGCAAACATCTGGCACTTTACTGAAGCCACTGAACGCCTCCACCTGCTGGACAGAGAAGAAACATCTACAAACATCTAGTGCTTTACTGAAGCCACTGAACGCCTCCACCTGCTGGACAGAGAAGAAACATCTACAAACATCTGGTGCTTTACTGAAGCCACTGAACACCTCCACCTGCTGGACAGAGAAGAAACATCTGCAAACATCTGGTGCTTTACTGAAGCCACTGAACGCCTCCACCTGCTGGACAGAGAAGAAACATCTGCAAACATCTGGTGCTTTACTGAAGCCACTGAACGCCTCCACCTGCTGGACAGAGAAGAAACATCTGCAAACATCTGGTGCTTTACTGAAGCCACTGAACGCCTCCACCTGCTGGACAGAGAAGAAACATCTGCAAACATCTGGCGCTTTACTGAAGCCACTGAACGCCTCCACCTGCTGGACAGAGAAGAGAAACATCTGCAAACATCTGGTGCTTTACTGAAGCCACTGAACGCCTCCACCTGCTGGACAGAGAAGAGAAACATCTGCAAACATCTGGCGCTTTACTGAAGCCACTGAACGCCTCCACCTGCTGGACAGAGAAGAGAAACATCTGCAAACATCTGGTGCTTTACTGAAGCCACTGAACACCTCCACCTGCTGGACAGAGAAGAGAAACATCTGCAAACATCTGGCGCTTTACTGAAGCCACTGAACGCCTCCACCTGCTGGACAGAGAAGAAACCTCTGCAAACATCTGGTGCTTTACTGAAGCCAATGAACGCCTCCACCTGCTGGACAGAGAAGATAAACATCTGCACACATCTGGTTCTTTACTGAAGCCACTGAACGCCTCCACCTGCTGGACAGAGAAGAAACATCTGCAAACATCTGGCGCTTTACTGAAGCCACTGAACACCTCCACCTGCTGGACAGAGAAGAGAAACATCTGCAAACATCTGGCGCTTTACTGAAGCCACTGAACACCTCCACCTGCTGGACAGAGAAGAGAAACATCTGCAAACATCCGGTGCTTTACTGAAGCCACTGAACACCTCCACCTGCTGGACAGAGAAGAGAAACATCTGCAAACATCTGGCGCTTTACTGAAGCCACTGAACGCCTCCACCTGCTGGACAGAGAAGAAACATCTGCAAACATCTGGTGCTTTACTGAAGCCAATGAATGCCTCCACCTGCTGGACAGAGAAGATAAACATCTGCACACATCTGGTTCTTTACTGAAGCCACTGAACGCCTCCACCTGCTGGACAGAGAAGAAACATCTGCAAACATCTGGCGCTTTACTGAAGCCACTGAACGTCTCCACCTGCTGGACAGAGAAGAAACATCTGCAAACATCTGGTGCTTTACTGAAGCCACTGAACACCTCCACCTGCTGGACAGAGAAGAAACATCTGCAAACATCTGGTGCTTTACTGAAGCCACTGAACGCCTGCACCTGCTGGACAGAGAAGAGAAAGATCTGCAAACATCTGGCGCTTTACTGAAGCCACTGAACGCCTCCACCTGCTGGACAGAGAAGAAACATCTGCAAACATCTGGCGCTTTACTGAAGCCACTGAACGCCTCCACCTGCTGGACAGAGAAGAAACATCTGCAAACATCTGGTGCTTTACTGAAGCCACTGAACACCTCCACCTGCTGGACAGAGAAGAGAAACATCTGCACACATCTGGCGCTTTACTGAAGCCACTGAACGCCTCCACCTGCTGGACAGAGAAGAGAAACATCTGCACACATCTGGTGCTTTACTGAAGCCACTGAACACCTCCACCTGCTGGACAGAGAAGAAACATCTGCAAACATCTGGCGCTTTACTGAAGCCACTGAACGCCTCCACCTGCTGGACAGAGAAGAAACATCTACAAACATCTGGTGCTTTACTGAAGCCACTGAACGCCTCCACCTGCTGGACAGAGAAGAAACATCTACAAACATCTGGTGCTTTACTGAAGCCACTGAACACCTCCACCTGCTGGACAGAGAAGAAACATCTGCAAACATCTGGTGCTTTACTGAAGCCACTGAACGCCTCCACCTGCTGGACAGAGAAGAAACATCTGCAAACATCTGGCGCTTTACTGAAGCCACTGAACGCCTCCACCTGCTGGACAGAGAAGAAACATCTACAAACATCTGGTGCTTTACTGAAGCCACTGAACGCCTCCACCTGCTGGACAGAGAAGAAACATCTACAAACATCTGGTGCTTTACTGAAGCCACTGAACACCTCCACCTGCTGGACAGAGAAGAAACATCTGCAAACATCTGGTGCTTTACTGAAGCCACTGAACGCCTCCACCTGCTGGACAGAGAAGAAACATCTGCAAACATCTGGCGCTTTACTGAAGCCACTGAACGCCTCCACCTGCTGGACAGAGAAGAAACATCTGCAAACATCTGGCACTTTACTGAAGCCACTGAACGCCTCCACCTGCTGGACAGAGAAGAAACATCTACAAACATCTAGTGCTTTACTGAAGCCACTGAACGCCTCCACCTGCTGGACAGAGAAGAAACATCTACAAACATCTGGTGCTTTACTGAAGCCACTGAACACCTCCACCTGCTGGACAGAGAAGAAACATCTGCAAACATCTGGTGCTTTACTGAAGCCACTGAACGCCTCCACCTGCTGGACAGAGAAGAAACATCTGCAAACATCTGGTGCTTTACTGAAGCCACTGAACGCCTCCACCTGCTGGACAGAGAAGAAACATCTGCAAACATCTGGTGCTTTACTGAAGCCACTGAACGCCTCCACCTGCTGGACAGAGAAGAAACATCTGCAAACATCTGGCGCTTTACTGAAGCCAATGAACGCCTCCACCTGCTGGACAGAGAAGAGAAACATCTGCAAACATCTGGTGCTTTACTGAAGCCACTGAACGCCTCCACCTGCTGGACAGAGAAGAGAAACATCTGCAAACATCTGGCGCTTTACTGAAGCCACTGAACGCCTCCACCTGCTGGACAGAGAAGAGAAACATCTACAAACATCTGGTGCTTTACTGAAGCCACTGAACACCTCCACCTGCTGGACAGAGAAGAGAAACATCTGCAAACATCTGGCGCTTTACTGAAGCCACTGAACGCCTCCACCTGCTGGACAGAGAAGAAACCTCTGCAAACATCTGGTGCTTTACTGAAGCCAATGAACGCCTCCACCTGCTGGACAGAGAAGATAAACATCTGCACACATCTGGTTCTTTACTGAAGCCACTGAACGCCTCCACCTGCTGGACAGAGAAGAAACATCTGCAAACATCTGGCGCTTTACTGAAGCCACTGAACACCTCCACCTGCTGGACAGAGAAGAGAAACATCTGCAAACATCTGGCGCTTTACTGAAGCCACTGAACACCTCCACCTGCTGGACAGAGAAGAGAAACATCTGCAAACATCCGGTGCTTTACTGAAGCCACTGAACACCTCCACCTGCTGGACAGAGAAGAGAAACATCTGCAAACATCTGGCGCTTTACTGAAGCCACTGAACGCCTCCACCTGCTGGACAGAGAAGAAACATCTGCAAACATCTGGTGCTTTACTGAAGCCAATGAATGCCTCCACCTGCTGGACAGAGAAGATAAACATCTGCACACATCTGGTTCTTTACTGAAGCCACTGAACGCCTCCACCTGCTGGACAGAGAAGAAACATCTGCAAACATCTGGCGCTTTACTGAAGCCACTGAACGTCTCCACCTGCTGGACAGAGAAGAAACATCTGCAAACATCTGGTGCTTTACTGAAGCCACTGAACACCTCCACCTGCTGGACAGAGAAGAAACATCTGCAAACATCTGGTGCTTTACTGAAGCCACTGAACGCCTGCACCTGCTGGACAGAGAAGAGAAACATCTGCAAACATCTGGCGCTTTACTGAAGCCACTGAACGCCTCCACCTGCTGGACAGAGAAGAAACATCTGCAAACATCTGGCGCTTTACTGAAGCCACTGAACGCCTCCACCTGCTGGACAGAGAAGAAACATCTGCAAACATCTGGTGCTTTACTGAAGCCACTGAACACCTCCACCTGCTGGACAGAGAAGAGAAACATCTGCACACATCTGGCGCTTTACTGAAGCCACTGAACGCCTCCACCTGCTGGACAGAGAAGAGAAACATCTGCACACATCTGGTGCTTTACTGAAGCCACTGAACGCCTCCACCTGCTGGATAGAGAAGAAACATCTGCAAACATCTGGTGCTTTACTGAAGCCACTGAACGCCTCCACCTGCTGGACAGAGAAGAGAAACATCTGCAAACATCTGGCGCTTTACTGAAGCCACTGAACGCCTCCACCTGCTGGACAGAGAAGAAACATCTGCAAACATCTGGTGCTTTACTGAAGCCACTGAACGCCTCCACCTGCTGGACAGAGAAGAAACATCTGCAAACATCTGGTGCTTTACTGAAGCCACTGAACGCCTCCACCTGCTGGACAGAGAAGAGAAACATCTGCAAACATCTGGCGCTTTACTGAAGCCACTGAACGCCTCCACCTGCTAGACAGAGAAGAAACATCTGCAAACATCTGGCGCTTTACTGAAGCCACTGAACGCCTCCACCTGCTAGACAGAGAAGAGAAACATCTGCACACATCTGGCGCTTTACTGAAGCCACTGAACGCCTGCACCTGCTGGAAAGAGAAGAAACATCTGCAAACATCTGGCGTTTTACTGAAGCCACTGAACGCCTCCACCTGCTGGACAGAGAAGAAACATCTGCAAACATCTGGTGCTTTACTGAAGCCACTGAACGCCTCCACCTGCTGGACAGAGAAGAAACATCTGCAAACATCTGGTGCTTTACTGAAGCCACTGAACGCCTCCACCTGCTGGACAGAGAAGAGAAACATCTGCAAACATCTGGCGCTTTACTGAAGCCACTGAACGGCTCCACCTGCTGGACAGAGAAGAAACATGTGCAAACATCTGGCGCTTTACTGAAGCCACTGAACGCCTCCACCTGCTGGACAGAGAAGAGAAACATCTGCACACATCTGGCGCTTTACTGAAGCCACTGAACGCCTGCACCTGCTGGACAGAGAAGAAACATCTGCAAACATCTGGCGCTTTACTGAAGCCACTGAACGCCTCGACCTGCTGGACAGAGAAGAAACATCTGCAAACATCTGGCGCTTTACTGAAGCCACTGAACGCCTCCACCTGCTGGACAGAGAAGAGAAACATCTGCAAACATCTGGCGCTTTACTGAAGCCACTGAACGCCTCCACCTGCTGGACAGAGAAGATAAACATCTGCACACATCTGGCGCTTTACTGAAGCCACTGAACGCCTCCACCTGCTGGACAGAGAAGAAACATCTGCAAACATCTGGCGCTTTACTGAAGCCACTGAACGCCTCCACCTGCTGGACAGAGAAGAAACATCTGCAAACATCTGGTGCTTTACTGAAGCCACTGAACGCCTCCACCTGCTGGACAGAGAAGAGAAACATCTGCAAACATCTGGCGCTTTACTGAAGCCACTGAACGCCTCCACCTGCTGGACAGAGAAGAAACATCTGCAAACATCTGGCGCTTTACTGAAGCCACTGAACGCCTCCACCTGCTGGACAGAGAAGAGAAACATCTGCAAACATCTGGCGCTTTACTGAAGCCACTGAACGCCTCCACCTGCTGGACAGAGAAGAAACATCTGCAAACATCTGGTGCTTTACTGAAGCCACTGAACGCCTCCACCTGCTGGACAGAGAAGAAACATCTGCAAACATCTGGCGCTTTACTGAAGCCACTGAACGCCTCCACCTGCTGGACAGAGAAGAAACATCTGCAAACATCTGGTGCTTTACTGAAGCCACTGAACGCCTCCACCTGCTGGACAGAGAAGAGAAACATCTGCAAACATCTGGTGCTTTACTGAAGCCACTGAACGCCTCCACCTGCTGGATAGAGAAGAGAAACATCTGCAAACATCTGGCGCTTTACTGAAGCCACTGAACGCCTCCACCTGCTGGACAGAGAAGAAACATCTACAAACATCTGGCGCTTTACTGAAGCCACTGAACGCCTCCACCTGCTGGACAGAGAAGAAACATCTGCAAACATCTGGTGCTTTACTGAAGCCACTGAACGCCTCCACCTGCTGGACAGAGAAGAAACATCTGCAAACATCTGGTGCTTTACTGAAGCCACTGAACGTCTCCACCTGCTGGACAGAGAAGAGAAACATCTGCAAACATCTGGCGCTTTACTGAAGCCACTGAACGCCTCCACCTGCTGGATAGAGAAGAAACATCTGCAAACATCTGGTGCTTTACTGAAGCCACTGAACGCCTCCACCTGCTGGACAGAGAAGAGAAACATCTGCAAACATCTGGCGCTTTACTGAAGCCACTGAACGCCTCCACCTGCTGGACAGAGAAGAAACATCTGCAAACATCTGGTGCTTTACTGAAGCCACTGAACGCCTCCACCTGCTGGACAGAGAAGAAACATCTGCAAACATCTGGTGCTTTACTGAAGCCACTGAACGCCTCCACCTGCTGGACAGAGAAGAGAAACATCTGCAAACATCTGGCGCTTTACTGAAGCCACTGAACGCCTCCACCTGCTAGACAGAGAAGAAACATCTGCAAACATCTGGCGCTTTACTGAAGCCACTGAACGCCTCCACCTGCTAGACAGAGAAGAGAAACATCTGCACACATCTGGCGCTTTACTGAAGCCACTGAACGCCTGCACCTGCTGGAAAGAGAAGAAACATCTGCAAACATCTGGCGTTTTACTGAAGCCACTGAACGCCTCCACCTGCTGGACAGAGAAGAAACATCTGCAAACATCTGGTGCTTTACTGAAGCCACTGAACGCCTCCACCTGCTGGACAGAGAAGAAACATCTGCAAACATCTGGTGCTTTACTGAAGCCACTGAACGCCTCCACCTGCTGGACAGAGAAGAGAAACATCTGCAAACATCTGGCGCTTTACTGAAGCCACTGAACGCCTCCACCTGCTGGACAGAGAAGAAACATGTGCAAACATCTGGCGCTTTACTGAAGCCACTGAACGCCTCCACCTGCTGGACAGAGAAGAGAAACATCTGCACACATCTGGCGCTTTACTGAAGCCACTGAACGCCTGCACCTGCTGGACAGAGAAGAAACATCTGCAAACATCTGGCGCTTTACTGAAGCCACTGAACGCCTCGACCTGCTGGACAGAGAAGAAACATCTGCAAACATCTGGCGCTTTACTGAAGCCACTGAACGCCTCCACCTGCTGGACAGAGAAGAGAAACATCTGCAAACATCTGGCGCTTTACTGAAGCCACTGAACGCCTCCACCTGCTGGACAGAGAAGATAAACATCTGCACACATCTGGCGCTTTACTGAAGCCACTGAACGCCTCCACCTGCT
Source organism: Rhinichthys osculus (assembly GCA_029959095.1). Taxonomy (NCBI): domain Eukaryota; kingdom Metazoa; phylum Chordata; class Actinopteri; order Cypriniformes; family Leuciscidae; genus Rhinichthys; species Rhinichthys osculus. The sequence continues at coordinate 41,808,931 of JARWKJ010000008.1, read as the reverse complement.
GGACAGAGAAGAAACATCTGCAAACATCTGGCGCTTTACTGAAGCCACTGAACGCCTCCACCTGCTGGACAGAGAAGAAACATCTGCAAACATCTGGTGCTTTACTGAAGCCACTGAACGCCTCCACCTGCTGGACAGAGAAGAGAAACATCTGCAAACATCTGGCGCTTTACTGAAGCCACTGAACGCCTCCACCTGCTGGACAGAGAAGAAACATCTGCAAACATCTGGAGCTTTACTGAAGCCACTGAACGCCTCCACCTGCTGGACAGAGAAGAGAAACATCTGCAAACATCTGGCGCTTTACTGAAGCCACTGAACGCCTCCACCTGCTGGACAGAGAAGAAACATCTGCAAACATCTGGTGCTTTACTGAAGCCACTGAACGCCTCCACCTGCTGGACAGAGAAGAAACATCTGCAAACATCTGGCGCTTTACTGAAGCCACTGAACGCCTCCACCTGCTGGACAGAGAAGAAACATCTGCAAACATCTGGTGCTTTACTGAAGCCACTGAACGCCTCCACCTGCTGGACAGAGAAGAGAAACATCTGCAAACATCCGGTGCTTTACTGAAGCCACTGAACGCCTGCACCTGCTGGACAGAGAAGAGAAACATCTGCAAACATCTGGCGCTTTACTGAAGCCACTGAACGCCTCCACCTGCTGGACAGAGAAGAAACATCTACAAACATCTGGCGCTTTACTGAAGCCACTGAACGCCTCCACCTGCTGGACAGAGAAGAAACATCTGCAAACATCTGGTGCTTTACTGAAGCCACTGAACGCCTCCACCTGCTGGACAGAGAAGAAACATCTGCAAACATCTGGTGCTTTACTGAAGCCACTGAACGTCTCCACCTGCTGGACAGAGAAGAGAAACATCTGCAAACATCTGGCGCTTTACTGAAGCCACTGAACGCCTCCACCTGCTGGACAGAGAGAAACATCTGCAAACATCTGGCGCTTTACAGAAGCCACTGAACGCCTCCACCTGCTGGACAGAGAGAAACATTTGCAAACATCTGGCGCTTTACTGAAGCCACTGAACGTCTCCACCTGCTGGACAGAGAAGAAACATCTGCAAACATCTGGCGCTTTACTGAAGCCACTAAACGCCTCCACCTGCTGGACAGAGAAGAAACATCTGCAAACATCTGGTGCTTTACTGAAGCCACTGAACGCCTCCACCTGCTGGACAGAGAAGAAACATCTACAAACATCTGGCGCTTTACTGAAGCCACTGAACGCCTCCACCTGCTGGACAGAGAAGAAACATCTGCAAACATCTGGTGCTTTACTCAAGCCACTGAACGTCTCCACCTGCTGGACAGAGAAGAGAAACATCTGCAAACATCTGGCGCTTTACTGAAGCCACTGAACGCCTCCACCTGCTGGACAGAGAAGAAACATCTGCAAAAATCTGGTGCTTTACTGAAGCCACTGAACGTCTCCACCTGCTGGACAGAGAAGAGAAACATCTGCAAACATCTGGCGCTTTACTGAAGCCACTGAACGCCTCCACCTGCTGGACAGAGAAGAAACATCTGCAAACATCTGGCGCTTTACTGAAGCCACTGAACGCCTCCACCTGCTGGACAGAGAAGAAACATCTGCAAACATCTGGCGCTTTACTGAAGCCACTGAACGCCTCCACCTTCTGGACAGAGAAGAAACATCTGCAAACATCTGGTGCTTTACTGAAGCCACTGAACGCCTCCACCTGCTGGACAGAGAAGAAACATCTGCAAACATCTGGCGCTTTACTGAAGCCACTGAACGTCTCCACCTGCTGGACAGAGAAGAAACATCTGCAAACATCTGGCGCTTTACTGAAGCCATTGAACGCCTCCACCTTCTGGACAGAGAAGAAACATCTGCAAACATCTGGCGCTTTACTGAAGCCAATGAACACCTCCACCTGCTGGACAGAGAAGAAACATCTACAAACATCTGGTGCTTTACTGAAGCCACTGAACGCCTCCACCTGCTGGACAGAGAAGAAACATCTACAAACATCTGGTGCTTTACTGAACGCCTCCACCTGCTGGACAGAGAAGAAACATCTACAAACATCTGGCGCTTTACTGAAGCCACTGAACGCCTCCACCTGCTGGACAGAGACGAAACATCTGCAAACATCTGGTGCTTTACTGAAGCCACTGAACGCCTCCACCTGCTGGATAGAGAAGAAACATCTGCACACATCTGGCGCTTTACTGAAGCCACTGAACGCCTCCACCTGCTGGACAGAGAAGAAACATCTACAAACATCTGGTGCTTTACTGAAGCCACTGAACGCCTCCACCTGCTGGACAGAGAAGACACATCTGCAAACATCTGGCGCTTTACTGAAGCCACTGAACGCCTCCACCTGCTGGATAGAGAAGAAACATCTGCACACATCTGGCGCTTTACTGAAGCCACTAAACGCCTCCACCTGCTGGACAGAGAAGAGAAACATCTGCACACATCTGGTGCTTTACTGAAGCCACTGAACGCCTCCACCTGTTGGACAGAGAAGAAACATCTACAAACATCTGTTGCTTTACTGAAGCCACTGAACGCCTCCACCTGCTGGACAGAGAAGAAACATCTACAAACATCTGGCGCTTTACTGAAGCCACTGAACACCTCCACCTGCTGGACAGAGAAGAGAAACATCTGCAAACATCTGGTGCTTTACTGAAGCCACTGAACGCCTCCACCTGCTGGACAGAGAAGAAACATCTGCAAACATCTGGCGCTTTACTGAAGCCACTGAACGCCTCCACCTGCTGGACAGAGAAGAAACATCTGCAAACATCTGGCGCTTTACTGAAGCCACTGAACGCCTCCACCTGCTGGACAGAGAAGAAACATCTGCAAACATCTGGCGCTTTACTGAAGCCACTGAACGCCTCCACCTGCTGGACAGAGAAGAAACATCTACAAACATCTGGTGCTTTACTGAAGCCACTGAACGCCTCCACCTGCTGGACAGAGAAGAAACATCTACAAACATCTGGTGCTTTACTGAAGCCACTGAACACCTCCACCTGCTGGACAGAGAAGAAACATCTGCAAACATCTGGTGCTTTACTGAAGCCACTGAACGCCTCCACCTGCTGGACAGAGAAGAAACATCTGCAAACATCTGGCGCTTTACTGAAGCCACTGAACGCCTCCACCTGCTGGACAGAGAAGAGAAACATCTGCAAACATCTGGTGCTTTACTGAAGCCACTGAACGTCTCCACCTGCTGGACAGAGAAGAGAAACATCTGCAAACATCTGGGGCTTTACTGAAGCCACTGAACGCCTCCACCTGCTGGACAGAGAAGAGAAACGTCTGCAAACATCTGGTGCTTTACTGAAGCCACTGAACACCTCCACCTGCTGGACAGAGAAGAGAAACATCTGCAAACATCTGGCGCTTTACTGAAGCCACTGAACGCCTCCACCTGCTGGACAGAGAAGAAACATCTGCAAACATCTGGTGCTTTACTGAAGCCAATGAACGCCTCCACCTGCTGGACAGAGAAGATAAACATCTGCACACATCTGGTTCTTTACTGAAGCCACTGAACGCCTCCACCTGCTGGACAGAGAAGAAACATCTGCAAACATCTGGTGCTTTACTGAAGCCACTGAACACCTCCACCTGCTGGACAGAGAAGAGAAACATCTGCAAACATCTGGCGCTTTACTGAAGCCACTGAACACCTCCACCTGCTGGACAGAGAAGAGAAACATCTGCAAACATCCGGTGCTTTACTGAAGCCACTGAACGCCTGCACCTGCTGGACAGAGAAGAGAAACATCTGCAAACATCTGGCGCTTTACTGAAGCCACTGAACGCCTCCACCTGCTGGACAGAGAAGAAACATGTGCAAACATCTGGCGCTTTACTGAAGCCACTGAACGCCTCCACCTGCTGGACAGAGAAGAAACATCTGCAAACATCTGGCGCTTTACTGAAGCCACTGAACGCCTCCACCTGCTGGACAGAGAAGAGAAACATCTACAAACATCTGGCGCTTTACTGAAGCCACTGAACGCCTCCACCTGCTGGACAGAGAAGAAACATCTGCAAACATCTGGGGCTTTACTGAAGCCACTGAACGCCTCCACCTGCTGGACAGAGAAGAAACATGTGCAAACATCTGGCGCTTTACTGAAGCCACTGAACGCCTCCACCTGCTGGACAGAGAAGAGAAACATCTGCAAACATCTGGTGCTTTACTGAAGCCACTGAACGCCTCCACCTGCTGGACAGAGAAGAAACATCTGCAAACATCTGGCGCTTTACTGAAGCCACTGAACGCCTCCACCTGCTGGACAGAGAAGAAACATCTGCAAACATCTGGTGCTTTACTGAAGCCACTGAACACCTCCACCTGCTGGACAGAGAAGAAACATCTGCAAACATCTGGTGCTTTACTGAAGCCACTGAACGCCTCCACCTGCTGGACAGAGAAGAGAAACATCTGCACACATCTGGCGCTTTACTGAAGCCACTGAACGCCTCCACCTGCTGGACAGAGAAGAGAAACATCTGCAAACATCTGGCGCTTTACTGAAGCCACTGAACGCCTCCACCTGCTGGACAGAGAAGAAACATGTGCAAACATCTGGCGCTTTACTGAAGCCACTGAACGCCTCCACCTGCTGGACAGAGAAGAGAAACATCTGCACACATCTGGCGCTTTACTGAAGCCACTGAACGCCTCCACCTGCTGGACAGAGAAGAAACGTGCAAACATCTGGCGCTTTACTGAAGCCACTGAACGCCTCCACCAGCTGGACAGAGAAGAAACATGTGCAAACATCTGGTGCTTTACTGAAGCCACTGAACGCCTCCACCTGCTGGACAGAGAAGAAACATCTGCAAACATCTGGTGCTTTACTGAAGCCACTGAACGCCTCCACCTGCTGGACAGAGAAGAAACATCTGCAAACATCTGGTGCTTTACTGAAGCAACTGAACGCCTCCACCTGCTGGACAGAGAAGAGAAACATCTGCACACATCTGGCGCTTTACTGAAGCCACTGAACGCCTCCACCTGCTGGACAGAGAAGAGAAACATCTGCAAACATCTGGCGCTTTACTGAAGCCACTGAACGCCTCCACCTGCTGGACAGAGAAGAAACATGTGGAAACATCTGGCGCTTTACTGAAGCCACTGAACGCCTCCACCTGCTGGACAGAGAAGAGAAACATCTGCACACATCTGGCGCTTTACTGAAGCCACTGAACGCCTCCACCTGCTGGACAGAGAAGAAACGTGCAAACATCTGGTGCTTTACTGAAGCCACTGAACGCCTCCACCTGCTGGACGGAGAAGAAACATCTGCACACATCTGGCGCTTTACTGAAGCCACTGAACGCCTCCACCTGCTGGACAGAGAAGAAACGTGCAAACATCTGGCGCTTTACTGAAGCCACTGAACGCCTCCACCTGCTGGACGGAGAAGAAACATCTGCACACATCTGGCGCTTTACTGAAGCCACTGAACGCCTCCACCTGCTGGACAGAGAAGAAACGTGCAAACATCTGGCGCTTTACTGAAGCCACTGAACGCCTCCACCTGCTGGACAGAGAAGAAACGTGCAAACATCTGGTGCTTTACTGAAGCCACTGAACGCCTCCACCTGCTGGACAGAGAAGAAACATCTGCAAACATCTGGTGCTTTACTGAAGCCACTGAACTTCTCCACCTGCTGGACAGAGAAGAAACATCTGCAAACATCTGGTGCTTTACTGAAGCCACTGAACGCCTCCACCTGCTGGACAGAGAAGAAACATCTGCAAACATCTGGTGCTTTCCTGAAGCCACTGAACGCCTCCACCTGCTGGACAGAGAAGAAACATCTGCACACATCTGGTGCTTTACTGAAGCCACTGAACACCTCCACCTGCTGGACAGAGAAGAGAAACATGTGCAAACATCTGGTGCTTTACTGAAGCCACTGAACGCCTCCAGCTGCTGGACAGAGAAGAGAAACACCTGCAAACATCTGGTGCTTTACTGAAGCCACTGAACGCCTCCAGCTGCTGGACAGAGAAGAGAAACATCTGCACACATCTGGCGCTTCTGCGATGACTTCACGTACCAGATAGCACACGTACATCTGCAAGATGTCTGTTAAAGATCACTTCATCTGGAAAGCATCTGCTGTTTACTAACATCTGATAGACATCTTTAAGATGTCAGTTTAACATACATTCTAAATCATTACATCTTAAAGACATCTTCTAAACGTCTATTTGACATCTGACAGGAAACGCCCTATAGACGTATTGCAGATGGGCAAACACTCTAAAAAATACGTCTTCCAGATGTAAACGTGCACATCAAATGGACGTCTCCGTGATGTACGTGTGCTATCTGTTTTGGCTGATGTCATCAAGCTCTTAAATTTCAACCCAGTATTACATTTGTTCCCTTGCTGCATAAATATCCTATTTCCCTCAGACATGAAGTAAATCAGATTGAGAACATAATTTCAAGTTAACTTCCAGTTCTCTTAAAGGGACAGATTACCCAAAAAAAGAAAATTCTGTCATAATTTACTCACCCTCATGTTGTTGATCTCTTTATGAACTTGTTTTAAGCGTTAAAGTGGTAGTTGCGTATCTGTCATGGAGGGACAAAAAGCTCTCAGATTTCATCAAAAAGATCTTCATTTGTATTTCGAAGATGAATGAAACTCTTATGGGTTTGGAACAACATTTGGTGAGTAATTGAAATAATTTAGATTTTTAAAGGAGCTGTATGTAAGAAATGTATTTCAATTAATCATAAAATGGCACTGAAATGTCACTAGACATTAAGAAATCATGTACATTTCAAATACTTATATCACTGACAACAGTAGTCTGGCCAGGATATTGTCATTTAAAAAGTGTAGTTGCAGCCCTCAACTGATGTTGATGTTGTCATGTTGTGTTTTGGTCTGATGCTCCACCCTCCACCTATCTACCAATCACGAAGTCAGTAGTGTTGCGGCATCCGGGTTGCCAGCTCTGCTCTAGTTACCACAGCTGCAGCTCGTCACGTTCCTGCAGCTAGTCCATCTACGGCTTCCCTTTTTGCTGCAGCGTTCGATAACTCTCCTTTCATGTCCATGGGTGCCTCTTGTTCAAATATGGACATTGATGAACTGGTTACTCTATTTGACTCAACGTGCACAGAAATTCTTGACTCAATAGCACCGTTTATGCTCAGGCGCTCTAATTTAAATGGAGAGCCATGGCACAATGACACTACTCGTGCTCTCAGAAGGGAATGTCGCCGTGCTGAGAGAAAATGGAAAAAAGACAAACTTCATGTATCTCTGGGGATGTTAAGGGACTGTTTGTCTAACTACCAAGACGCTGTTAAGGCTGCAAAGACTCAGTATATGTCAAACCTTGTACAAAACAACTGTCACAAACCTCATGTTCTTTTTAATGTTCTAAATAGGATAATCAACCCCCCTGAGCATACTGGCATCATTCCCAGTGCCCTTCTGTGTGACAGATTTTGTAAATTCTTCATGGATAAAGTGGCCAGTATCCAGGCCTTAACCCTTTGTGTTGCGCCAGATCCCAGTATTTTACCTTTATGTTCAGTTGTTTTTGAAGATTGTATGCCAATATCTCTCTCTGAGCTGTCAAAGATGGTCCAAAGTTTAAGACCCTCGGTCTGTTCATCAGACAGCCTTCCAGCCAAACTTTTTAAAGATGTTATTGACACTGTTGGGCCTTGTATTTTAAATTTGATAAACTTGTCACTTTCAGCTGGGCGTGTTCCGGGTGCTTTTAAAAAGGCCATAGTTCAGCCCCTCCTGAAAAAGCATAATTTGGACTCCTCTGTTTTGTCCAACTACAGGCCAGTGTCGAAGCTTCCATTTTTGTGTAAAGTTTTAGAAAAAGTGGTATATGCCCAACTTCAATTGCATCTAAATTCCAACAACATCTTTGAAAAATTTCAGTCTGGTTTTAGATCCTGTCACAGTACAGAAACTGCTCTCTAGGTTTTTAACGATCTTCTTTTAATTTCTGATTCTAGTAGCTCTGCGATGCTAGTGCTTTTAGATTTAACGGCAGCATTTGATACGGTCAACCATAATATTTTATTATCCAGACTAGAGTCCTGTGCAGGCAATTAAAGGCACTGCTCTGAAGTGGTTTCAATCATATTTGACAGATAGGTCTTTTTCTGTAAACCTTGGTCCTTTTTATTCAGACAAAGCCCCAATTGACAGCGGGGTGCCTCAAGGCTCAATTTTAGGCCCAGTCTTGTTTTCTCTATATATGCTACCCCTGGGATCAATCTTCCAAAAACACAATATTTCCTTTCATTGTTTCGCAGATGACATCCAAATATATCTACCTTTGAATATCAAAACAAACTCAGTTGAAGCTCTGAAAAAATGTTTACAAGAAGTTAAAGACTGGATGTCATTGAATTTTTTAAATCTAAATGACAAAAAAACTGAACTTGTAATTTTTGGGGAGCCCGATGTCTCTGGTTTTAACAGTACTCTTGAACAAATGCTGCCAAATGGCTGCCCGTCAGTAAAAAGTCTTGGTGTTTTTATTGACAGTTCTTTTAAACTCGATAAACAAATCAGCTCAGTGGTTAAACAAGCTTCTTTCAGCTTAGACTTCTAGGGAAGGTCAAGCCCTACCTGCCCCACAACCAACTGGAAAAAGTTGTGCATGCCCTGATAACAAATCGCCTGGACTATTGTAACTCATTGTACTATGGCCTTGATCAGTCTTCAGTTCGCCGATTACAACTAGTTCAAAATGCGGCTGCACGCCTGATGACAGGGATAAGGCGCAGAGACCACATCACCCCGGTACTGTCATCTCTCCACTGGCTGCCTGTCATTTTTAGAATCCATTTTAAGATCTTATTGTTTGTTTTTAAATCTCTAAATGGGTTGGCTCCATCATATTTATCCGACATGTTGACTCTGCACACGCCAGTCAGAGCACTTAGGTCCACTGACCAGCTGCTTTTAAACTGTCCAAGGTCCAGACTGAAAACCAGAGGGGACAGAGCATTTTGTGTTGCAGGTCCTAAGCTCTGGAACGCACTTCCTTTCAATATTAGAGCAGCTACCTCTATGGAGAGTTTTAAATCACTTTTAAAAACTCATCTTTTTACACTTGCTTTTTAATACAAGCTAGTTGTGTAATCTTTTTTTTCGTGTCGCTTTTATTATGTTGTATTGTATGGTTATTTTATGTTGTTTCTCTGTATCTGTACAGCACTTTGGGGCAGCAGTGTCTGTTTGTAAACGTGCTATATAAATAAACTTGACCTTGACCTAGATCTGGCAACCTCGAGTTAGGGAGGAGGGGGAGGAGATACTGGATACTACAGTAATTTGACAGTGATTGCGGTACTAGTTTTGGCCACAATCTTACATACAGCTCCTTTAAGTGAACTATCCCATTAAATACATTACATACCCTGCGTACAGACTGTCATTTTACATGTACAGATGTTACGTTATGGTTCTGTATAAGAGCCTGTATACAGTTTAAACTATTCTCAGTTAAAATGCCAACATTTAATAGTTCCCCTGTAGTAAATTTTATCCCAAACTAAAAAAAAGCACCATAAAAATGGTCCAAAAAACTTGTGTGCAAGTCATACAATAGCTTTGTGTGAGGATCTGACAGAAATTGTATTCTGTTCCTCACAAATAGCTGTTATACGTCCCCCGTAGTCAATCATTTTATCCTATAAAACTCCTCTTTGATCACCAAAATGACATTTAAATGTTCCTGCCTTAAAATATCTTGAATGTAACTCGACACCCTTGTCTCATTTAGTATACGTGGTTCTATGAATATGCAAATGAACCCCGCCTCCACTCACTCACTCAGCTCAGAGATCCACTGGTTGACGATCACACGTTGATCTGATTGGTTACAAGGTCGTTTGTGACGTCAGAAACACCAGCGATTTCAAACCGTGTTTTTGAGACTGTCTTTGGTTCACTGCAGTTTTAAGGAGAAAATACTCAGCAATGCTGTCGACTTATGAATTTACACATGGTTTGTATTTAAAACATTAAAAACACCACATAAACAACATTCAAAGCTTAATTTTCAACACTTTAATCAACAGGAACGAAGAAACAAACACACCATTTAAGACAGCTTAATTTGTCAAACTCTTTATTTGTAATTCCATACAGATCAAACACATACAGAGTCCATGCATTAGCTCAAACTCATCTGACATTTGTCTGTCACCTTCCTTAACTGGGATAGTTCACTCAAAAATAGACTAAAAATATAATAAAATAAATGACATAACTTACTCATCATCATGTCATTCCAAACCTGCATGACTGTATGAAGCCCCAACAAAGAAAGTCAATGGGGTCCAATGTTGTTTCATTATATGTTCTTAAAGAAAACATTCTTTAAAAGATATAATATAGTCGGTCAGACGTTTAGAATGACATGGATGAGTAAATTATGACAATTTCAATTTTTGGGTGAACCATCCCTTCAAGTGTCTGAATTACTGGCAGTTTGCTAAAAGTAAACAAAACAAACAAAAAAAAGAGAGAGAAATCAAAAACACTTTGATTGTTATAAAAGAACTGAAATGGCAGTACGGCAGTCAGTGTCCGTCGTTATGAGGTCGTGTCATCGTTAATACTCGTCCTGTCATGTCGGGGTCATGCGTCATGTCACTTAAAACTCTGTAAGAACAAACACATCATAGTCACAGTTACACAAGTCCACAATCTCTGAAACACATATCAAATAATGGCTTTATTTAGGTCTGGACTTCGAAACTTAAAGGTGCGATCAACTTTAATACTGTATCGTGTCATATTTCAGAGTCTATTATATTTAATATTTTATGGCCGCAGTCATTAGTGAAATTGGAAACACTTTACAATAAGGTTCATTAGTTAACATTCATGTATTAACTAACAATGAGCAATACATTTGTTACAGTATTTATTAATCTTTGTTAATGTCAGTTAATACAAATAAAGATGTTCATTGATCATGTTAGTTCACAATACATTAACTAATGTTAACAAATACAAACTTTGATTTTAATAACGTATTAGTAAATGTTGAAATTAATATGAACTAATATTAATAAATGCTGTGGAAGTATTGTTCATTCTTAGTTCATGTTAACTAATTAACCTTATTGTAAAGTGAAATTTTGCTTAAATTTAGCATAGTAATTGTGGCAAATTCAGGTTCAAAGTTCAACTAACTTGAACCCAATGCTGCCTTGCATACATCATAGAGCATGTCACAGGAAGAGCCAGTCATGACGGCTTGATTCAGACTGAATGATTCACAATAAGACTAGAAACATGCATTATGGAAATTAATAAGGTCCATTTTGATTTCATTCCGACTTTTAAGATGAAGCTTGTAATCTCTGCAACACTAGTGGCACCAAACAGAATTACAAAAACATGTCAGATAATATTCCCAGAACTCTTCCATCTGCTCCTTTCAAGACATGTCTGAATTACTGGATCCATGCCCTCACCTTCCTAGTTGCAGTTAAAGAATCGTGGCAGAAGCACGTTGATATTGATCATAATTATGCTTCAATTGTGAATGTTGATTATACAATTTGTCTGTATGCATTTGCTGTGGTTTTGATGATGACGAACTAGGGGTTTAAACATTACTCATTTAGCCAGTTTGTTGAATGTCGGATGCAACTAAACATCCCATAATTCTCTGTGGCAGCATAAGAATGATACAACGCAGAAATAAAGCATCAATTACACACTTAAAGGAGTAATGCACTTTTATGAGGAATAGATGCACTTTTATGATGGATAGATGCACTTTTATGATGGATAGATGCACTTTTATGATGGATAGATGCACTTTTATCATGGACAGATGCACTTTTATCATGGATAGATGCACTTTTATGATGGATAGATGCACTTTTATCATGGATAGATGCACTTTTATCATGGATAGATGCACTTTGATGATGGATAGATGCACTTTTATCATGGACAGATGCACTTTTATCATGGATAGATGCACTTTTATGATGGATAGATGCACTTTTATCATGGATAGATGCACTTTTATGATGGATAGATGCACTTTTATCATGGATAGATGCACTTTTATCATGGACAGATGCACTTTTATCATGGATAGATGCACTTTTATCATGGACAGATGCACTTTTATCATGGATAGATGCACTTTTATCATGGATAGATGCACTTTTATCATGGATAGATGCACTTTTGTCATGGATAGATGCACTTTTATGATGGATAGATGCACTTTTATCATGGATAGATGCACTTTTATCATGGATAGATGCACTTTTATCATGGACAGATGCACTTTTATCATGGATAGATGCACTTTTATCATGGATAGATGCACTTTTATGATGATAGATGCACTTTTATGATGGATAGATGCACTTTTATCATGGATAGATGCACTTTTATGATGGATAGATGCACTTTTATCATGGATAGATGCACTTTTATCATGGATAGATGCACTTTTATGATGGATAGATGCACTTTTATCATGGACAGATGCACTTTTATCATGGATAGATGCACTTTTATGATGGATAGATGCACTTTTATCATGGATAGATGCACTTTTATGATGGATAGATGCACTTTTATCATGGATAGATGCACTTTTATCATGGACAGATGCACTTTTATCATGGACAGATGCACTTTTATCATGGATAGATGCACTTTTATCATGGACAGATGCACTTTTATCATGGATAGATGCACTTTTATCATGGATAGATGCACTTTTATCATGGATAGATGCACTTTTGTCATGGATAGATGCACTTTTATGATGGATAGATGCACTTTTATCATGGATAGATGCACTTTTATCATGGACAGATGCACTTTTATCATGGATAGATGCACTTTTATCATGGATAGATGCACTTTTATGATGGATAGATGCACTTTTATGATGGATAGATGCACTTTTATCATGGATAGATGCACTTTTATCATGGATAGATGCACTTTTATCATGGACAGACGCACTTTTATCATGGATAGATGCACTTTTATCATGGATAGATGCACTTTTATCATGGATAGATGCACTTTTATCATGGGTAGATGCACTTTTATCATGGATAGATGCACTTTTATCATGGACAGATGCACTTTTATCATGGATAGATGCACTTTTATCATGGATAGATGCACTTTTATCATGGATAGATGCACTTTTATCGTGGACAGACGCACTTTTATCGTGGACAGATGCACTTTTATCATGGACAGACGCACTTTTATCATGGATAGATGCACTTTTATCATGGATAGATGCACTTTTATCATGGATAGACGCACTTGGATAGACGCACTTTTATCATGGATAGACGCACTTTTATCTTTTATCATGGATAGATGCACTTTTATCATGGATAGATGCACTTTTATCGTGGACAGATGCACTTTTATCGTGGACAGATGCACTTTTATCGTGGACAGATGCACTTTTATCATGGATAGACGCACTTTTATCATGGATAGACGCACTTTTATCATGGATAGACGCACTTTTATCATGGATAGACGCACTTATCATGGATAGATGCACTTTTATCATGGATAGATGCACTTTTATCATGGATAGATGCACTTTTATGATGGATAGATGCACTTTTATCATGGATAGACGCACTTTTATCATGGATAGATGCACTTTTATCATGGATAGATGCACTTTTATCATGGATAGATGCACTTTTATCATGGACAGATGCACTTTTATCATGGATAGATGCACTTTTATCATGGATAGATGCACTTTTATCGTGGACAGACGCACTTTTATCGTGGACAGATGCACTTTTATCATGGATAGACGCACTTTTATCATGGATAGATGCACTTTTATCATGGATAGATGCACTTTTATCATGGATAGATGCACTTTTATCATGGATAGATGCACTTTTATCGTGGATAGACACACTTTTATCATGGATAGATGCACTTTTATGATGGACAGATGCACTTTCATGGATAGATGCACTTTTATCATGGATAGATGCACTTTTATCATGGATAGATGCACTTTTATGATGATAGATGCACTTTTATGGTGGATAGATGCACTTTTATCATGGATAGATGCACTTTTATCTTGGATAGATGCACTTTTATCGTGGATAGATGCACTTTTATGATGGACAGATGCACTTTTATCATGGATAGATGCACTTTTATGGTGGATAGATGCACTTTTATGGTGGATAGATGCACTTTTATCATGGATAGATGCACTTATGGATAGATGCACTTTTATCATGGATAGATGCACTTATCATGGATAGATGCACTTATCATGGATAGATGCACTTATCATGGATAGATGCACTTATCATGGATAGATGCACTTATCATGGATAGATGCACTTATCATGGATAGATGGATAGATGCACTTATCATGGATAGATGCACTTATCATGGATAGATGCACTTTTATCATGGATAGATGCACTTTTATCATGGATAGATGCACTTTTATCAGTTTCAAAATGGTTGGTTGCAATGCACTGCCATTATAAAGCTTGGAAAATTTAATATAACTGATTGTATTCGTCTGAAAGAAGAAAGTCATATACACCTGGGATGGCTTGAGGGCGAGTAAATCATGGGGTTATTTTCATTTTTAAAGTGAACTACTCCTTTAATGAGCATCCTTTACTCTTCATTTTGTTGTATTAAAGCAGGGGTGCCACACTCAGATCCTGCAGAGTTATATCGCGGTCGAGTCGAGGTCGGAAGTGGGAATATCTGAGTTGAAGTGTCCCAAATATAATGTTAACATTTGTTTTTGTGTTCGACAAATGTATCCACACAATGGCTGTTGGAAACAGGACTTGCCGCCATCTTGGAAATGACGTCAAATAACGCGTTTCGCTGAGGTCGGGGTTGATCGATCTGCCACGAGTTCACAGGTCAGATGTCCGAGTTCGAGAGGCGTTCCAGACGTTATTTTCAAGTAGGAGGAAAAATCTGATTTCTGAGTTGTCAGGAACGCAGAATTAGCCTCAACCCTAAGTAAACATTAATCAAGGTCTTCAGGATTACTTGAAAACTCAAGTTGATAACTCATTTCCCTCCAGGAGCAGTTTGGCACCCCTGCATTATAGACAATCAGGACAACTGGCTCAATAATTACACTGCCACAGGGATTATGTGATAAAAAATAATTATATGCAACAACCCGTTCATGGATTGATAGAAATATCTATAGCAAATGTTCTTAGCTCAACCACCATTGGCAGGAGTGGCAGTTTTAGACTCACTTTAGTAACACAACCGTTCATAAGCTTGGGGTCAGCAAGATTTTTTTTTCCTGAAAGAAATGAATACTTTCATTCAGTAAGGATGAATTAAATTGATCAAAAGTGACAGTAAAGACATTAATAAGGTAAAAAAAATCTTTTTCTTTTTCATTTATTTTATATCAAGTAAATGCAGTTATTATATCAATAAACTGCAGTTACTGGAGTAATGATGCTGAAAATGACATTTCACAATATTACTCTTTTTACTGTATTTTTTTGATCAAATAAATGCAGAGTTGGTGAACAAATACATAAAAAAAATTCTTAACAACAAACTTCTGAAGAGTCTTGTTTTCTGTCTGGCTCCTGAAATAAGTGCAATTCACATTTCTGCCACTAGTGCCAGCGAAATCACAAACTGCACCTCTACACAAAGCTAGAAAAATATGACAAGGGCCATACAATAATTTTATGATCGCAAATCAAATGTAGAGGACAGATATGACCTGCATGCTTCGTTTGACCGACCGTTTCTGTTCGACTGACGAGACATTGTTATCTGACTGACAGAGAAATAAACGAATCCCCCAAAAGAGATGCAGATGTTAAAGGATTGTCTCCAGGTAGCACATGCGAGCGGTCAGTTCAGTTTTTCGCATCATGTCTCAAGTCGTCAACTTATTCATGAACAAGTTCACTCTCAAAATCAAATTATAAAGAATATAACAGATTGTGTCATAATTTTCATCTTGTTTTTCTGGATTGTCTTTATTTGTACTCACAACAGAAATAACAATATTGTGGTGAATTCATAAGCATTTGATATATTTCACAGTGTCTTACCTACTGAGCTGACTTACCCGTGTCTGTCATAAGGTCAAAGGTCAGTATGTTCTCTGGCGCTTGTGTGACTCCTCTTTGGGCGGGTCGGCCAGCATGACCTTCATCTTGACCCCGTTCACCACTCTCCCGTGCAGGAGCGCTATGGCATCGTGAGCCGACTTACGGTCCGAGTACTTGATATATCCCACATTACGGCCGGGAACCAGATAAACCTCCATCAGGGAACCGAACCGGCTGTGTGGAGAACACACCGTTAATTATCACAGGAAAAAGAGTCGAAACTGTCCGGCAACATTTCTGGATTGTTTTCAATAGGTTCAAGGAAATTAATCAAACTAACCAATTATAACAACGTTTAAAAAGAATAATAATTATTATGAGACATCTACAATATCAATCTACACTCACACATACATAATTATAATTTCTTTTAATGTTTATGTAAGTCTCTTCTGCTCACCAAGGCTGCTTTATTTGATAAAAACACAGCAAAGATAGTAATATTGTGGAATATTATTACAATGTAAAATAACTGTTTTTTATGTGAATATATAGTGAAATGTAATTTATTCCTGTGATCAAAGCTGAATTTTCAGCATCATTACTCCAGTCTTCAGTGTCACATGATCATTCAGAAATCACTCTAATATGATGATCTGATGCTCACATTTATGATTATTATCAATGTTGAAAACAGTTCTTAATATGAATATATAAAGTTGCAAAAGATTTCTATTTAAAAAAAAAAATTGCAGCATGACTGTTTTCAACATCGATAATAATAATAACAACTGCTTATCGAGCAGCAAATATTACCGCTTTACTGTGTTTTTGATTGAATAAATGCAGCCTTGATGACCTTGATGATTAGTTCATCTTTCAAAAACATTGAAAAAAATCTTAAATATTTCAAACATTTGACCGGTAGTGTATATAATATCACCCAGTCTATAAGCATGTGTCCATGTCAGTAGTGGAACAACATTCACAGGAAATATTTACATAAATTCAGACACAATACACCACAATGCTCCAACACTATCAGAGCTGGTGTGTAAATCACACACACACAGACACACACACCAGAACAGGTCCTCCAGAACGTCCACAGGCAGAGGTGAGGGGTTGAAGATGACGAAGAGTCTCTCCTTCACCGCGCCGTCAGACGACACCAGCTTCTTCAGAGGAGGAAGAGCCACATCAGTCTGAACACGCGCTTTCTGGGCCACAGGAGGCGCTGTATAGCCCTACAGGAAGACACCACACACACACACACACACACACACACACACACACGGTCAATCATCAGTCTCTGAACACGCGCTTTCTGGGCCACAGGAGGCGCTGTATAGCCCTACAGGAACTAGGGGTGGGAATCTCTAGGCACCTCACGATTCGATTCGATTACGATTCAGAGGGCTGCGATTCGATGCTAAATCGATTATCAGAATCTTTTTGTGTGTGTGTGTGTGACTATAAATACTTTGCTTTAAAAGTACAAAGTAATGACCCATAAAGAATTAACGTACAATATATTTTATTAACATTGCAAAGAACCAACAGGAAAATACATGTGTGTCTGAACTAGCAGCAGCATATTTGTAGTAAATTAATAATATAACAACGACCGGTAACGTTACAGCCGAGTGTTTTTCCTCCTCTGGCTGAAAACATGTCATTTGGCTTCTCATAGTGTCTTGTTTCCGAAATATTTTAGTTTTACTCTACAAAGCTTACAACTAGTGTGGCTCTTGTCCAGCTCCTTTCCCCCTTCAACTTCAGAAGCCAAAATATTTCCACACGTCAGCTTTTAACGAGGAGGGTGTTTGGATTTGGCGCTCAGCCATCGCGTCCGCGTCTGTTATGTGCACAACACAGACGGTCCGGCCACTGCACTTCCGCGCTTCAGAGTTCCGTCTTTCGCGTTCCGTCAATATTTCGTTTTTATAAATATATATCTAATTATTATTTTTTTTTTTTTGAAAATCGATTTTTGACAATTGTGAATCGATTCAGAATCGTCCACGTCCGCATCGCGATGCATCTAAGAATCGATTTTTTCCCCCACCCCTAACAGGAACACACCACACACACACGGTCAATCATCAGTCTCTGAACACGCGCTTTCTGGGCCACAGGAGGCGCTGTATAGCCCTACAGGAACACCACACACACACACACACCACTGGTCAATCAGCAGTCTCTGAACACATGCTTTCTGGGCCACAGGAGGCGCTGTACAGCCCTACAGGAACACCACACACACACACACACACACCACTGGTCAATCATCAGTCTCTGAACACGCGCTTTCTGGGCCACAGGAGGCGCTGTATAGCCCTACAGGAACACCACACACACACACACACACCACTGGTCAATCAGCAGTCTCTGAACACATGCTTTCTGGGCCACAGGAGGCGCTGTATAGCCCTACAGGAACACCACACACACACACACACACCACTGGTCAATCAGCAGTCTCTGAACACGCGCTTTCTGGGCCACAGGAGGCGCTGTATAGCCCTACAGGAACACCACACACACACACACACACACACCACTGGTCAATCAGCAGTCTCTGAACACGCGCTTTCTGGGCCACAGGAGGCGCTGTATAGCCCTACAGGAACACCACACACACACACACACACACCACTGGTCAATCAGCAGTCTCTGAACACATGCTTTCTGGGCCACAGGAGGCGCTGTATAGCCCTACAGGAACACCACACACACACACACACACACCACTGGTCAATCATCAGTCTCTTAACACATGCTTTCTGGGCCACAGGAGGCGCTGTATAGCCCTACAGGAACACCACACACACACACACACACCACTGGTCAATCAGCAGTCTCTGAACACATGCTTTCTGGGCCACAGGAGGCGCTGTATAGCCCTACAGGAACACCACACACACACACACACACACCACTGGTCAATCAGCAGTCTCTGAACACATGCTTTCTGGGCCACAGGAGGCGCTGTATAGCCCTACAGGAACACCACACACACACACACACACCACTGGTCAATCAGCAGTCTCTGAACACATGCTTTCTGGGCCACAGGAGGCGCTGTATAGCCCTACAGGAACACCACACACACACACACACACACCACTGGTCAATCATCAGTCTCTGAACACGCGCTTTCTGGGCCACAGGAGGCGCTGTATAGCCCTACAGGAACACCACACACACACACACACACACCACTGGTCAATCATCAGTCTCTTAACAAATGCTTTCTGGGCCACAGGAGGCGCTGTATAGCCCTACAGGAACACCACACACACACACACACACCACTGGTCAATCAGCAGTCTCTGAACACATGCTTTCTGGGCCACAGGAGGCGCTGTATAGCCCTACAGGAACACCACACACACACACACACACACCACTGGTCAATCATCAGTCTCTGAACACGCGCTTTCTGGGCCACAGGAGGCGCTGTATAGCCCTACAGGAACACCACACACACACACACACACCACTGGTCAATCATCAGTCTCTGAACACATGCTTTCTGGGCCACAGGAGGCGCTGTACAGCCCTACAGGAACACCACACACACACACACACACACCACTGGTCAATCATCAGTCTCTGAACACATGCTTTCTGGGCCACAGGAGGCGCTGTATAGCCCTACAGGAACACCACACACACACACACACACACCACTGGTCAATCATCAGTCTCTGAACACGCGCTTTCTGGGCCACAGGAGGCGCTGTATAGCCCTACAGGAACACCACACACACACACACACACCACTGGTCAATCAGCAGTCTCTGAACACATGCTTTCTGGGCCACAGGAGGCGCTGTACAGCCCTACAGGAACACCACACACACACACACACACACCACTGGTCAATCATCAGTCTCTGAACACATGCTTTCTGGGCCACAGGAGGCGCTGTACAGCCCTACAGGAACACCACACACACACACACACACACCACTGGTCAATCATCAGTCTCTGAACACATGCTTTCTGGGCCACAGGAGGCGCTGTATAGCCCTACAGGAACACCACACACACACACACACACCACTGGTCAATCAGCAGTCTCTGAACACATGCTTTCTGGGCCACAGGAGGCGCTGTACAGCCCTACAGGAACACCACACACACACACACCACTGGTCAATCATCAGTCTCTGAACACATGCTTTCTGGGCCACAGGAGGCGCTGTACAGCCCTACAGGAACACCACACACACACACACACACACCACTGGTCAATCATCAGTCTCTGAACACATGCTTTCTGGGCCACAGGAGGCGCTGTACAGCCCTACAGGAACACCACACACACACACACACACCACTGGTCAATCAGCAGTCTCTGAACACATGCTTTCTGGGCCACAGGAGGCGCTGTATAGCCCTACAGGAACACCACACACACACACACACACACCACTGGTCAATCATCAGTCTCTGAACACATGCTTTCTGGGCCACAGGAGGCGCTGTATAGCCCTACAGGAACACCACACACACACACACACACACCACTGGTCAATCAGCAGTCTCTGAACACATGCTTTCTGGGCCACAGGAGGCGCTGTATAGCCCTACAGGAACACCACACACACACACACACACACCACTGGTCAATCAGCAGTCTCTGAACACATGCTTTCTGGGCCACAGGAGGCGCTGTATAGCCCTACAGGAACACCACACACACACACACACACACCACTGGTCAATCATCAGTCTCTGAACACATGCTTTCTGGGCCACAGGAGGCGCTGTATAGCCCTACAGGAACACCACACACACACACACACACCACTGGTCAATCATCAGTCTCTGAACACATGCTTTCTGGGCCACAGGAGGCGCTGTATAGCCCTACAGGAACACCACACACACACACACACACAGTCTTCCTCTGTGTGGAAATCCTTAGACATGTTTGTGAAGATTGTTTTGTTTCCAGCGTGCGTCTCCCTCAGACTGTAAACGAAGCTCGGGCGCACTAGACACACACACACACACCAGACACACGTCAGCGGCGGCACTGAACGCGGATCCACAACAGAACCGGAAGACAATACAATGCAGAATAAAGTCGTAGTTTTTGTTATTTTTGGACCAAAATGTATTTTCGATGCTTCAACACACTCTAACTAACCCACTGATGTCACATGGACTACTTTGATGATGTCTTTATTTCCTTTCTGGACAAGGACAGTATACCGGACAAACATGTTCAATGGAGGGACAGAAAGCTCTCGGACTAAGAGAGTCATTAATGACATCATTTTTTAAACTAACCCTTTAAGCTCCTGGTAACCCGCGAGAGCACCACAAGTTTCTCCTCCATCATCACACTCTCCGGGCGTTCAAAGCAACTGTAGCTTTCATCACTACAACTCTCCGTTCATTTGATTGGAGGAAAAAAACAGGATGACGTCGGGCGCTTTTTACGCTCGGAGTTGCTTTTTTTTTTCAACTGCAAAGTTCAAAAACGGCGTTTGGTGTGATCATGTGAAGATGCTCCTGGTTGAATGATCACATTACTCACGGCGCTGGTCTTCATTAGCTGCGCTCCACAGGGGCCGTTCCACACCATCGACATCATCTGAGCCGCCACCAGCTGCATCGCCATCTTCCCCACGGGACTGCACACACACACACACACTTATTTAACGTCGCTGAGATACAGCAGTCTAGAACAATAACAGAAAAACATCTACCTTAAGGTACCCGGATGGTGTACTATTTCCAGTGGATGTTCAAAGTGTTTAGACACAGTCAAACCAAAACGTATTCAGACACCTTCAATATTTCTCACATTATCAGTTTATTCACTATAGTTTAGAAAATGGTAATACAACATGATAAGAACTCAGAGTTCAGTTGATATTTGACTGGTTTTGTCCGTCCTTCTGTTAGACTCTCACACATGAATTATGTTGAATATCTGTCAGCTGTTACATTTAACTACACACTTGTATAATACCAGTTTAGCTCGGCCAGTGACCAAGCAATGCTTCATGTTGTTCAGTCTGTGTGCAAAAAGAGCATTAGCAATTACAGAAAACACACTTCAGCAAAACATGCTCAGGTCAAAGTGGAGGAATAGGTTTTGGTCCAAATGTGTCATTTTTACTAGTAGAATATTTGGGAATAATATGTCATCACAGTCACTTTATTTTGCTCTCCTCACTTACATAAATTAACTATAGTGTCCTGCACCTACTAGTAAAAAAAGATCAAAAATTATATCTGGTGTCTGAATAATTTGACTGCATACACCTCACAATCCCTCATGCAACAGAAGAGACAGGTTAAGTAATGCATTTATCTAGATAATTACAACAATAGCAGAATGAGACAGGAGGATCTGCAGCATGCATGCATCACCAGAAACACTTTGTGAAACAGAACTGGTAAAGCGGACTCTACCTGGTCCTGTCCTCCCCGTCGTCTATGTACGTGACTGACAGCCGGTTACCAGGCGGATACTCAAACCCATTCAGCTTCTCTTTGGCATAAACCGCAGAGCCCAGGTTATTGTACCGGACCACCACCTGACCTGCAGGACACACACACACACACACACACACACTGACAAATTAATCTACGGAAGGGGTGGGCGATATACCGGTAGACATGTGTCCACCTTCAGAGATTTTGGACTCATGTGACGTTGCTGCGCTTCGCGGTCACGAAAGCTTATCGTTTCCATGCATTTTTAAGTGTTGCGGTTTAAAAATAAGTGATTTAAGTGCAATAAGCTGTGAAAGACAACTCTTTCAGTATATGGGCCATTCTACAGAAATGGTGCAAACTGCTGCCCGACAACCAGAAAACACATTTACAAAGCATTTAAGTATTCAAATTTGAGATGTTTACTAAGATCCTTCTGTTATCTATTGAATCCCACAATAATATTTAAAATATAAGCAAGCTAATATATATAAAATCATCATTTATTGGGTACTTTCAATTGGGAGGTGGCTGTCCCGAACCCTAACCCCTACATTTCAGCTTGAGGAAATGTTTAAATATTTGAATACATTTTTTCCATTGTTGTTTTTAAAAATAGCTTTTTGATTTCTTTAAAAAAGTAAAGGTTTTAAAAAAATATATATATATATATTTTTTAAAATCATGAAACCTTATGTAAAAAAAAATGTGTCCCGCGTTTTAATGTCACTACAAACAGTGTGTGTTTTAGTCCATGGCTGAGACAGATTTTAACCACAGCCCTAGTTTCTGATAAGGAGATATCCCTGTGTGCCTCTTTCTCTTATAGCCTCTGTTTCATTGTAGACAGGTACCATCATGTTGAGGGAAATGTGTTCAAAAGTCTACAAATATGTGTGGAACTTTAAGGGACGTCACTACCAAACCCCTTTTTTTCTGCAATTAAGCAAACTTTTTTTGGGTGTAACTCCATCAAATGTAGTTTTTATGTGTGTACAGCTGTTCAGAACTGGGCTAGGTAACCTTGTGCTGGCTATCATCTTTGTCACTACCGAAACAGTCATGACCGAAACATGCCATCATTGTTTTGGTAGTGACAAAAGGGAACACGTAATCATTTATTTTGGGGAAATAAACACAATTTTTGTACAATTATGCGAATCATTAGTATCTTAGTATGTTTCAGTATGCGAGTTGAAATTCCGCATTGTGATGTAGTCGCTACCAAAACATTACTGTCACTACCAAAAATAAAGTATACTGAATTATCAACTAAGATGTTATTAGGCCTATAGTGTTTGGTTCAATGTATATTCAAACTAATGAATCCTTAACTTTCAAATCAGTATGATTAACTTAATGCCTTTTACAAAGAAATATTGGGTTCAAAATACAACAAATCTTATTAATTACACTTGAAATATTGTAATTGTTATTGATTTACCTGTGAAAATTTTTATTTTTAAATAGCAAAAAATATATTTACAAGGTAGATGTAAACAAAATATTAATAGGTCAATATAAGCCTTCTTATTAAATTATTTATTATTGTGTTTCGGTAGTGACAAATTTGGGGAGAGGAAAAATATTCCAAAACTTTCTGAAAATAAAATATGATAATTAACTACACAATTACTAGAAATGTGAACCTTGGATATTATACAGTTTGCATACATACAACATTTGTGGGAAAAGACACTTTTTTCCCCCCCAAGACGTTTCCAACTCTGACTTTGAACGGCCCATATCTGAGAGACGCACGTTCATAGACCCGTTTACTCCAGTCTTCAGTCACATGATCCTTCAGAAATCACTCTAATGATTTGATGCTCAAGAAACATTTCTGATTATTATCAATGTTAAAAACAGTCATGCTGCTTCAACCTTCTACAATCTGAGTCGAAAAAAATTATTGAACGGTACTGTATAATGCACAAATCATGTGGACTACTATATATATATTTTTTTTTTTTAGAGAATAAATTATGACAGTAAGTAACTTATTATGACTATGACAGAACTGTAATTTTGGATAAATGTATTTACATTACCCTTTAAAACAGTTTAGTAAACACTGAGTGTGTGGCAAAATCTACATGCACTAATGCTACAATTTTCTATTATGTCAATCATTTGTTAACAAACAAGTATTCATTACTTCAATGAGCTAATTGTTCCTGCCCTTAATTATTTCATTGTTTAAATGAATAAATTTTTAGCTTATATGTACATTTCTGAAAAACATAACTAAAGGTGATGATACACAGGGCAACTTTTTGAGCAATGTTGCTGGGCAATCTTGCCAAGCGATTGTTGTTTGGGACAACAACATTGAAAATAGGGGAATACATTTCTATCTGGATTATTTAGATAGGTCGTGGGCCCTGTGTCTCATCTGGTTGCCCGTTGATGGCAACATTGCTCAAAAAGTTGCCCTGTGTTTCATCACCTTTAGACAGTCACCTCTGATAACGGATCATGTGGACTCATGCCTTTTCTGTGAAGCTGCTTTGAAACGGTGTGTATTGTGAAAAGCGTTCTACAAATAAATGTGAACTGAGTTGAATATGACCTTTGCTGAAGCCGTACTGATCGATCTGCATCTCGCAGAAGTCCAGCCCCGGGATCAGGTCGAACAGGCCGTAGATCTGCTCCTGCGTGATCGCGGCCCGGGTCGACACCATCAGGCACCGCGTGATGATGTCAGAGCTCCACGTGTCCCCCCCGGGGGCGAAGCTGCTGGACTCGTGCGCTCCTGAGGGAAACACAAACCCTCAGCAAAACAAACCACAATTGACCCTACGCATGGAGTTTGATTGACAGGCGATCTGACCATCCACCGAATCCGGCATTTAATCCGACAAAGCAGTCAGGAGAGTTAGTAGATATAACGTCGCTGGCCTTGAAACTTGAAAAACAGTGTGTACTGGCGTCTTTCCGCGGTTGAAAAAACCCTCATGTTGTTCAACCCCGTAAGACTTTCGTTCATCTTCTGAACACAAATTAAGATATTTTTGATTAAATCTGAGAGCTGGATCACTCCTCCATAGGCTTCTTAAGGGATCGAAACTGGCCGGCCCAAAAGTTAATAAAGGCCTCGAGATTTCACGTAGTGATATTGCGCAACGCTTCTAGGTTGTACGTCACACGCATCACACACATGAGCAGCGTCGGCCAATAGTGAGCCTGCGTGTGACGTAGAACACAGAAGCTTTGCGTAATTTCAGTACGTGAAATCTCACAGCCCACAGAGAAGGAAATGAATAGCTGATAAATAAAGTTGTTATTTTTGATTGTTTTTTTGCGCACAAAAAGTATTCTCGTTGCTTGATAAACTTAAGGTTGAGCCACTGTCGTCACTCGGACTATTTTAACGATGTCTATCATAACTTTTGGGCCGGCCAGTTTCGATCCCTTAAGAAGCCTATGGAGGAGTGATCCAGCTCTCAGATTTAATCAAAAATATCTTAATTTGTGTTCTGAAGATGAACGAAAGTCTTACGGGGTTGAACAACATGAGGCAGAGTAATTACTGACAGAGTTTAAATTTTTGGGTGAACTAACCCTTTAATTACAACTAGAGTAAATAAAATTGGTGTTTGTTCTGTACACATTTTACTGGATCCGTGCAGTCGGTCTTAAAGTGATTGCAGCCTAATTAACCTGACATAATTATTCAAGAGAAAACCTCTCACTGCTCTTGACGGAATCGCTTTAGTAACTTTAGATACTAATGTCTCATTTAATTAGTAATTTTAAGACTATGTATTGTTTTTTTATATATTTGATTACTTATACATTTTATGTAGTATATCTTATTTCTAGTGCTTGTTTTTCAGGACACGGTTTCTCCAGAACGGCTATATATATATATATATATATATATATATATATAAATTAACTAAATAACTTTTTTACAACAAAAATGAACCATCACTGAGCTTTCTTAAGCTGGAAAGTGAAGCTATTTTCTTCTGGAAACAAACTTTGTTGCATTATTTTCCTGTTATCTGTAGTGTAAAAAGCGCTATATAAATAAAAGTGACTTGTCACCGATAAATAAATGGACAAACAAACTCAGTTGTCAGATCTAGTTTCTTTTACCTTGGTCTCTTAGCTAAAACTAAACCTTTATCATCAACGGTTGACTGAGGACTTCTGCAACTCTCTTTACTTTGGAATTGACAACAAAGCATTTGCGCGTCTTCAAAAAATACAGAAGTCAGCCAAGAAATTTGAGCCAATTACTCCGTTTTTAAAATCGTTGAAATGGTTGCTGGTTCGAGATAGAATTATCTAGAAGATCCTGTTACTTGTTTAAGGCGTTACACAATGATCTTTCTAGTATACTGGCATTTTATAATCCATCTAGATCTTGGAGATCCAAAAATCAAAATCTTCTCTGTGTTGTCAGAACAAATTACAAACATAAAAGAGCGTTTTCCCGTGTCGGACCCGGACTTTGCAATGATCTCCCTCTTTCTGTACGGTCAGTAAAGTCACTACCGAGAGTTAAGGCCATGTTAAAAGCACATCTGGTTACACTTTATTCAGGTGTCAGTGTTACAGTGTAATTATATATTTAAGTACCAAGTAATATTAAGCAACTACATGCACTTACTATAGGGTTAGAATTTGGTTGGTGGTTAGTTGCATGTAATTACTATGGTAAATAAATACATATGTAAAAAGGACATTGTAAAATAAAGAGTTACTGCACATCTTTTAAAGACTTCCTTCCACACATTAACTTGTCTACTTGTTTTGTTTTTTGTATTTCTCTCTCTGTACTCCTCTTATTTGTGTGTGTTTTAGTGATTGTGAAGCTCTTTGGGCAACAGCTGTTCCGTTAAATGTGCCTATATGTATGAATAAATGAAATCAAGTGCACAGATACTCACCAAAGGCGTACGAGCTGGAGCCGGGATCGTTCCCGGAGTGCTCCGATCTGGGGTTGCTGAAATAGTCGTTGTCTGCGGATGAGTTTTTGGTCCTGGGCTCGGCTAGGATAGCTCTGAAAGCTGCAGAGACAAGCGGCTCATCAGTACATCTGGAAACAACAGCCACAGTCGTAAAGGAGAGAAGATGACACTCTTACTCTTGTCACAGTTTTCTATAGCCTTGGCGGCTTGCGAAGGCTTGTGGAACCGCACGTATCCCAGACCTTTGCTTTCACCGGTGTTCTTGTTCCTTATAATGATAGCGTACTCTATATCTCCATACACCTGTGGAAAGACAGCAGAGAGATATCCGAGTCATATATCAGCTTACAATCAAATAAGAGAAATTATATTTTGCTTAGCTTAAGATTCCATGCATGATTTTCATGTTAATCAATCAAATCTTGTCAAAAATCTTTTAAAGGATCGGTCCCACAAGGATCGGTCCTTGCTCTGTTACTTTTTTCGCTTTATACGTTACCTCTGGGGACTATCTTCTGAAAATACAATGTAGCATTTCATTGCTACGCAGATGATACTCAGATATATGTGCCAGAGAGACAGTCAAATACAAATTCAATGTATACTTTATTAGCGTGTCTACAAGACATCGAGGCCTGGGTGGCTGCAAATTGTTTTAAGCTTAACGAATACGAAACTGAGGTAATTGTGTCCGGCCCTGGCAGTGATGCTGCGACTCAATCTTTGAAATCAACACACTTGTCTGAATTAATGAAACCCAGTGTCAAAAATCTGGATCATCAAATAAAAATGGATCGTCAAATAAACTCAGTTGTGAGAACCAGTTTTTTCATTCACGTCTTTTAGACTAAACCATTTTATCAGTTCCAGATTTGGAGAAAGCAATTACAGCTTTGGTCTTCAAAGTCCAGAACGCAACAGCAAGGATGATCAAGTCTGCCATTAATTTAAAGTAAAACGGAAATCAAGAGTAACACGGATATGATGTCATTGACAGGCGACGCACAGACACGGGCCGTTACACTGGTTAAAATAGCGGATTTCTCTGGATTTAAACATTGTTAGAAACATTTGGGATAATTTAAGTACACAAGTCAACAAAATATTTGTTCTAGTCGTTTTTGGATATTTTAATCTTAAAATCGTACACGTTGCGCCTTCAAATCGTCCCCAGTCCAGGATTTTAGGATCATTACAGATATTCTGGTGAGCGCCTCATCCTTCACAACCACACTTTCTCAACTGAAATGAACCATTTAATCATATTATATTGTTATAATCTCAAAATAAGTAGACACATGATAAATTGGTCCTTAGTATGCAAAATATAACTACATGCAATGTCAATTTCCTTTTAATTTGGGGGTAAAATTTGATACATTCACCCGTCAAGACATGCTTCCAAACGTCCCATCAGATAATACCTTGAAAGTTTCTTTTAAATCTTCCTCAGCGAAGGACTTTGGGATCATCACAAATATCCTGGTGAGCTCCTCGTCCTCCACATCCCGGTGGCTCCCGGAGGATCTGGCCTGAGCGATGAACACCTAGACGAGCAGGACACGCTAACATTAACAGCTGCCTGTGAGTGAGGAGAAACACTGGAACCAGCGTCGGGGAAACTTACTTTGAAAAGTAATGCATTACAATATTGTGTCATTCCCTTAAAAATCAACTAATTGCATTACTTTTCTAAAAAAGTAACTTAGTAACGCGTTACATTACTTTTGCGGTACTTTTTGTCCACCTGGGCTGGCCTTGTTTTTTTTTATAACAAAAGAAAGTTATATTTTAGGGCAAATGTAAAGACCCTTTCACACCAAAAGTGTAATAATAAGCCTCAGGCTGAAGGAAATGTAAATTCACGCGTGTACAGTAGAGGACACCGCTCACACAAACCTTTCAGCTGAGAAGAAGAATAGAAGAGAACAAAGTAACACTTACTTTACCAATAAAAACACAAAAAAAATATTCTATAATCATTTTTGCTTATGGTTTAACTGAATTGAAGATCAGAAGCACGTACATTGGTCAATTAAAGTGAGATTAAATGCATAAAAAAGGTTTTATTTAAAATATTTAGTTATTGAAGGTTTCCATAGTATTCTGATTCTGCATTTCACCGATTCTTTTTTTGTGCAAGTGAGATGAGTAAATGCACGCTCACATTAAATCTAGAACTACAATAACCATCATGTTCACACACACACACACACACACACTCTGCACTTCGATTTGTCTCAACCATAGACGGTCTCAACACAGGACAGGAGAGCTGTCAGTCAATAAATGGGAAAACAAAGTCACTTGCGTTACTTATTTGAAAAAGTAATCTGATTACGTAACTCAAGTGAGTTACACTGCATATAGAGATAATATTGCTTTACCTTCATCCCAGTCATTAAATTGTAAGACATACAAGTTAGTTACCCCAACTGTGTCTGGCACTATTAATCTCCTGTTATCACTGTAAAGCTCCTTTGAAACTATCTGCATTGTTAAAAGCGCTGTATAAATGAAGGGGACCTGACTCCATGAATCACCTTGATGGGTTTGGTCCCCTCGACCAGGCTCCGGCCGTGCATCTCCTCCATCGCGGTGCAGGCCTGAGAGGACTTGGAGAACTTCACAAACGACACTCCTTTCGACTCTTTCGTGTGCTTGTCCTTCACCACCCAGATGTCCTGGATCTCGCCGAACGTGGTGAAGTGTTCTCGGATGATCTCCTCTGTTATGGACTTACTGGTGACGAGAAACAGACGACTGTTCGCCGGCTCGTCCAGGTACGAGGAGGCGCGGTTAGATTCGTCCATAGTAATGGCTAAAATTTCTATTATTGATTTATTAGACCTTCTAGTCAGCGAAGCTGATCTAAAAATCCCTTTGAAGAAATGCAGCGTAGGCTACCACACGTTAAAGATTATATTATCCTGACAACATTTAAACAACAGCACTTCTCTTCTTTTTCTTCTTCTTCTTCTGTGGGTTTATTGGCGGGTTTTCGGTTCATACCGCCACCTCCTGTGTGGAGTGTGAAGTGACTTCAGTCTGCTTCAGTCTACGTATCTTAAAGAGATAGTTCACCCAAAAAATTAAAATCTATCATCATTTACACAAACAGAAATTGTTTCAAACCTGTATGAATTTCTTTGTTCAACACAAAAGAAGATATTTTGAAGAATATGGCATGGATAACCACACGTGATGAGCCCCATTGACTTCCATAGTAGGAGGGGTGAAAAAATACAGCGTAGGCTATAATACTTTAAAATGATATTATTCTGACAACATATCAACAAAATATAGCGCAGCTTCTTCTTCTTCTTCTTCTTCTTCTTCTGTGGGTTTATTGGTGGTTTTTAGGTTCATACCGCATGAAGTGACTTCATGTGTTAAAGAGACAGTGCACCCCAAAATCTGTCATCATTTACTTGGACTATTTTAACGATGCCTTTATTAACTTTTGGGCCGGCCAGTTTCGATCCCTTAAGAAGCCTATGGAGGAGTGATCCAGCTCTCAGATTTAATCAAAAATATCTTAATTTGTGTTCAGAAGATGAACGAATGTCTTACGGGGTTGAACAACATGAGGGAGAGTATTATTACTGACAGGATTTTAATTTTTGGGTGAACTAACCCTTCAAGGTGACGTAGTTGTAACATTGTTCAAGTTCAGGGAAGAAGGTGGTGTATGTTAAACGTAAATTTAGTTGTAAATTAAACAACAAAACGAAAGGAACGGCAGTGGCGACTGTGGCGTATAAGCACAATCAGAACAGCAGGTAATGTCCTCTCGGCCCGCCCTGCTTCACACCACAGTAATGTTAAGAAAAATATAATACATTTGTTCATATGAACGTAGATGAGCTGTATTTCTGTATTTCTTGATTTACAGAAAGCATTTGACACTCTAAACCACAATAATCTTTTGCAAAAACTGTATGATTTTAACTTTTCTATAAAATTTGTACATTTAATCAAATCGTATACCTTTCTTCCCGTTCTCAATTAGTAAAAATTTATCATTTTAAATCTAATTTATTAGGTCTATCAACTGGTGTTCCACAAGGGTCCATTCTGGGCCCAATTCTCTTTAACATGTATATTAATGATTTACCCAAGGAGTGTGAACAATGTAATATCCTAATGTATGCTGACGATACAGTCATTTTGCAAAAATGCAAAAGAGATTGCAAAAAAGTTGACAGACGTTATGGTAAAAGTTACATCCTGGCTTAATCAGAGTTTTCTGAGGTTAAATGTGTCAAAAACAGTTAGTATGTTCTTTTCTAAAGGACATAGGTCTGATACAAAGCAGGACATTTTTATCTCAGGAGAAAGATTACAGGTTGTTTCAGAATGTAAATATCTTGGGGTACATCTGGACTCCTTTCTTGGTTTTAAAACCCACATAAAAAAGTTTGCAAAAAGATTAAATTTAACTTGGTTAATTTTAGGTTTATTAGAAATTGTTTATCAAATGAGGCAACAAAGATATATTTCCATTCTATGATTCTTTCTCATGTCACATATTGTTTGACAAGCTGGTCAAATACACATTTGATAATCCTAAAACCATTAGAATCACCATACAAACAAGCACTTAACATTTTAGATAAAAACAATTCAGTTTTCATCACTGTCACATTTTAAATAAGTATAACTTGTTTAACTGGGAAAATCTAATCAAATTTAAAAATGTTTTTTTAGTTCATAAGATTATGCATGGTTTGGCTCCACCTCCTTTGGCTGATTTTATTAAATTTAAATCTAAATGTATTGAAAACAGAATTACAAGAGGTGCAATTAGAGCGGATTGTATAATTCCACGTAGGAAAACATCGTTTGGTCAAGCTGTTTTCTCATACAGAGCTTCACATCAGTGGAATACTGTACCTGAACCAATTAGAGAGTGCTCATCGTTTAACTCCTTTAAGCTTAATCTTAAGAAATGGCGTCTTCATAACCAACAATGTGAACATTAATGTTGCTCCTTTATTATTATTATTATTACTAACCTTATTATTAATTTTATTATAGACCTAATCATTCATATTAACTAAAATGTATTTTTTTTATTGTGTGTGTATATTTACAGGTCCTTCTCAAAAAATTAGCATATTGTGATAAAGTTCATTATTTTCCATAATGTAATGATAAAAATTAAACTTTCATATATTTTAGATTCATTGCACACCAACTGAAATATTTCAGGTCTTTTATTGTTTTAATACTGATGATTTTGGCATACAGCTCATGAAAACCTAAAATTCCTGTCTAAAAAAATTAGCATATTTCATCCGACCAATAAAAGAAGTGTTTTTAATAAAAATAAACAAAGTCAACCTTCAAATAACTATGTTCAGTTATGCACTCAATAGTCAATACTTGGTCGGGAATCCTTTTGCAGAAATGACTGCTTCAATGCGGCGTGGCATGGAGGCAATAAGCCTGTGGCACTGCTGAGGTGTTATGGAGGCCCAGGATGCTTCGATAGCGGCCTTAAGCTCATCCAGAGTGTTGGGTCTTGCGTCTCTCAACTTTCTCTTCACAATATCCCACAGATTCTCTATGGGGTTCAGGTCAGGAGAGTTGGCAGGCCAATTGAGCACAGTAATACCATGGTCAGTAGTGGTTTTGGCACTGTGAGCAGGTGCCAGGTCGTGCTGAATAATGAAATCTTCATCTCCATAAAGCTTTTCAGCAGATGGAAGCATGAAGTGCTCCAAAATCTCCTGATAGCTAGCTGCATTGACCCTGTCCTTGATAAAACACAGTGGACCAACACCAGCAGCTGACATGGCACCCCAGACCATCACTGACTGTGGGTACTTGACACTGGACTTCAGGCATTTTGGCATTTCCTTCTCCCCAGTCTTCCTCCAGACTCTGGCACCTTGATTTCCGAATGACATGCAAAACTGAGCAACAGTCCAGTTCTCTGTAGCCCAGGTCAGGCGCTTCTGCCGCTGTTTCTGGTTCAAAAGTGGCTTGACCTGGGGAATGCGGCACCTGTAGCCCATGTCCTGAACACGCCTGTGCACGGTGGCTCTGGATGTTTCTACTCCAGACTCAGTCCACTGCTTCCGCAGGTCCCCCAAGCTCTGGAATCGGTCCTTCTCCACAATCTTCCTCAGGGTCCGGTCACCTCTTCTCGTTGTGCATCGTTTTTTGCCACACTTTTGTCCTTCCCACAGACTTCCCACTTAGGTGCCTTGATACAGCACTCTGGGAACAGCCTATTTGTTCAGAAATTTCTTTCTGTGTCTTACCCTCTTGCTTGAGGGTGTCAATGATGGCCTTCTGGACAGCAGTCAGGTCGGCAGTCTTACCCATGATTGCGGTTTTGAGTAATGAAACAGGCTGGGAGTTTTTAAAAGCCTCAGGAATCTTTTGCAGGTGTTTTGCAGGTGTTTAGAGTTAATTAGTTGATTCAGATGATTAGGTTAATAGCTCGTTTAGAGACCCTTTTCATGATATGCTAATTTTTTGAGACAGGAATTTTGGGTTTTCATGAGCTGTATGCCAAAATCATCAGTATTAAAACAATAAAAGACCTGAAATATTTCAGTTGGTGTGCAATGAATCTAAAATATATGAAAGTTTAATTTTTATCATTACATTATGGAAAATAATGAACTTTATCACAATATGCTAATTTTTTGAGAAGGACCTGTATATATTGTCCTTTGTATACTATGTCTAATTGTATTTTACAGAGGTGTTTATAAGTTCTAGTTTTATGACTGTTGTAGTGTATTGTTGTAATGTTTAACTCTTTTTTTCTAGTTTAGAGCCTAATAACATCTGGCAAAGGGACTACCAATGAAAACTAGCCTTCCGGCTAATTTGGGTACATTTACATTTAAGAATGTTAATTAATGTACACTGTCCCTTTTCTAAATAAAACAAATATATAAAATAAATAAATAAACGTGATTTCTGCGTGAGTCCAGTCGGCTCATTCACGGAGGCATCAAGCGACCTTTAAAATAAACTTCTGAGGTATTTTCTGATGGACGAATCGAAAACGCATCACATTTCACCCCAAATTGAAAGGAAATTAAACAAGAAATTATATTTTACATAAAGGTGAAGAAATATATTTCTAGTCTTTTACCATTCGTAACAGTAACATAATTAAAAATGAGAAAATTTGGGGATAGAAATTTAATTTAATCATTCTTATATAGCACAATTTAAAGGAGAACTCCGGCGCAAAATGAACCTTTGGTCTAATTACACATTGTTACCTAGTCAACCGTTCTCTGAGATTTGTTTTCATGATTATCGAATGTAAATAGTTTTATCTCTAAAAACAGTTTAGCCTATAAAGCTAGTATAATGCTAGTATATTGGGAATAGTGTAATGACAAATAAAAATCGCTTGTTAATACCACTAACAAGGCTCAAAATAGCCCCACACTAACACGGTAGCATAATGAGGGTCCCTACCTTCAAACCGAAGCATTGAGAACTTTGTCAGTGTCCAGACAGTTTAATAAGAAGATATTTTAAACATACAGTCAACTTCGCGAATACAGGCAGAAGCCATCTTTGAAATACAGTCTTTACCAGTCGATCTACGAACGCCGATCCAAGCCTGCTGTTCGCGCTCACCTTAGCACAACTTATAGCTCGTTCACATTCTCACCAGCGCACTTGGATCGGCGTTCGTAGATCGACTGGTAAAGGCTGTATTTCAAAGATGGCTTCTGTCTGTATACGCGAAGTTGACTGTATGTCTTCTTATTAAACTGTCTGGACACTGACAAAGTTCTCAATGCTTCGGTTTGAAGGTAGGGACCCCCATTATGCTACCGTGTTAGTGTGGGGCTATTTTGAGCCTTGTTAGTGGTATTAACAAGCGATTTTTATTTGTCATTGATCTATGCCCAATATACTAGCGTTATACTAGCTTTATAGGCTAAACTGTTTTTAGAGATAAAACTATTTACATTCGATAATCATGAAAACAAATCTCAGATAACGGTTGACTAGGTAACAATGTGTAATTAGACCAAAGGTTCATTTTGCGCCGGAGTTCTCCTTTAATGCAACACGAGCTGCAAACACAAGTGATTCACAATCAATAAAACAACAATCAATACATAGAGATAAAAAATACATAGAACCACATATCGAAACCCCTTCATGAGAGTGCTCACAGCATGGCGTTTAACAGATGTGATTTTGTAAGAACTGATTTTCCTGCTAAGACAAAAGCTGAGATAAAACTCACCATAAAGCAATAAAACGCACTGGACAGAAGATCGCAAAGACAGAGCACAGGACATTGTCTTGTCCAAACGTTTCTCCTACCTTATCTCTGCATCCCCCTCTCCCTCTCTCCCTGAGTCAAGTCACCAAAAGTTCACTAAGAATGCTTATATATCATATATGATGTATCTTGGGAATCTATTGTTTTTCCTTTTCGTGTTTGGTATCATTTTAAGTATCTCGGTGCGATTGGTAAAATGGTCTTAATTTCATTGCAGTCATTGGTAATATGAGAAGGATTGAGGACTTAGGAGAATCCTGTGTTCCTCTTTGGGTGATGTTTCTTCAAGACATCTCCCCTCTCCCCCGAGACCAGGTGCTACCCCCTGGGGTACAGGAACTGACCCAAAACACACTGGAAAAATATTGGTACAACCCTTTTTCTGGTCTGGGTATTTAAGGCTAGGTAACAGAGCAATCTTTGGGACCTGTAACCAGGAAAACCCCCATGCAGTAATGTGTCAGTGTTATCCCCTTGGAAAGCTCTCACACACTACTGTGTGTCTCTGTCAGGAATGCATTGCTTACTTTTAGAATCATCTTGAAGTAATTGATGTCATGCATTTATTATTTCTGAATTGGCTTTTAATCATTTACTGCAGGAAATCCACCCTTACAATTTTAACCTAGATTTGCTAGTGTTTTGGCTGATCTAATCAAGCTATATCGCCCTTATGTGTATATTTTGTCCTATTAACTCACTAAAAATGACGATTCTCTGATCTTAAGGATCTGAGGGAGTATAAATATACAACATGTTGGACATAAACATAGAGTGTCTGATTGTGAAGACCCCTAAAAACAAGTATGAGAATCCTTAACCGAATGTACAGGCAGCCGTTTCCATAAAATTAATAGCGGCGTAACAGAGTCATATATTTTGGCAGACTTGATCATCCTTCCAGCTGCGTTTTGTTTACATTTTGTTCAGTTTTCCTGCTCCTCCTTTGTGTTTTTGGTTTCCGCTGTGAGTTATTATGTAGTCTGGTTTGTTTATAGGTTGAACCTTCACATTCTTTCTCTGTTCGGTGTGTTTCTCTGGCCGTATTGGATTGAAACACAGGCAGGCACAAGTTAAACACAACTACAACACAGTTGTCATCATACACAAAACGACTCACACTTATTTCTAATGATGTGATCAATCCAACTGTACTCCGGTATTTCTCTCGATGGTTTCGTTTTCGCATTATATATTATGTTTACCAGAGTTGGGTAAGTTACTCAAAAAAAGTAATCCATTACAAATTACCAATTACTACTTTAAAATTGTAATTTGATTACATTACTGATTACTGCATGTAAAAAGTAATCTGATTTTACTTTCAAGTTACTTTGAAAACCTATTAAAACTACACAAAAATACACTACAAAGTGAAACTCAGTTCTTTCCGTATTTTAATATTGACTGAAAAATATTACAGAAATATGAAAACAGCAACTTGACTAAAAGATCCAATGCATTTCTAAAAAAATCTTAGCATAAACCTGACTAACAATGGAAACTAGTGTTTTTAAATGTGTCTACAGTATCTATAACATTCCTTGCGGCGTGTAACATGCACTGTATGTGTGTGCTACTGTAGCTTAACTGTGTTTGATAACAGTTATAAAAAAACATTGCATATTTGAATGCTGAAATGCAGTTGTTTTTCAACTACAAAGTCAAAGTTTCTTCTACACTACAGGGTACAAATTCATTTATTTTACTTGTCAGTAAAATAGCGGTTGTATCTCATCAAAAGAAGTTTCTCAAATCGCTTGCTGGAAAGTCTGTTTCTCTTTGGGGTCAGCACAAGCCTCCCTAAACTGAAAAGTCTTTCCACAGGAGCACTCGATGGTGTTGCAGTGTTGTACTTGAGTGAGATGACTTTAATGTTTGGGAATTTGTTGAGAATGTCCATCTCTAATCCTGAAGACTTCAAGTAGGCTACTCCATTACTTCTGTCTCTGAAGAATAATCCTCCTCTTCAAACACAAAAAAAAAATCATTGTCATTGGAGTTAGAAGGTTTCTGCTCGACAGGATTTACAATGTGGCCCTCAGAGTGTTGAGCTTGACATTCCGCAGTCAGCAGTGACTTCACATGGTTTCTTCTCTCCTCATCTTTAATCCAGCGTATCTTGAACCGGGGTAAAGTGGCAGCCGCCAAAAGAGCATTTTTACTGTCCAAGACAGAGCTGAATCGCACTTGTATGGCCTGTAAGAAAAAAATACCTTCTTTTAATCCGTATTTACAAATACAATTAGATTTGATATAATTCCTTCTTTGTAGTTTCAACAACTGAATTAACTTTAAGCCAAGTCAAATATTTAATATTTAATGTATGACGCTTACATACATTAGGTTACACCAGGGTTTGATTTCCCCCCTTCCAATTATTGATCAAACAAAAATGCAGAAATATGTTATTTTTTGCTGCACCTGGGTAACATCTAACATGTATTCTTAATTTTTTTTTTAAATACCACGAACCGTATGGAAAAAAAACATTCCAAATATACACTATCACATATTATTTATTGGGGTAACACTTTATTTTAGGGTGCTTGTAATAAGCAGTAATTAACAGTTAATAAGACACTTAAGACCTTATAAGATGCATATAAGATGCATATAAGCATTAACTACTTCATATAAGGGTTATGAAAAAAAAAGGTCCAGGCCCTGAAGAGATCAGGGAAACTACTCCCTCTTGGGAAGGTCAATTTTTAAGGGACTGGGAGTTTGTGTTACCATTTATGTTTGTTCGGCTGTTTTAAAAGTGCAATGTATTGATACTTGAGAAATGTATTATTTAATTTAATTTATTTATTATAATTAGTTAATGCTTATATGCATCTTATATGTATCTTATAAGGTCTTATAAGTGTCTTATTAACTGTTAATTACTGCTTATTACAAGCACCTTAAAATAAAGTGTTACCAATATGGGCTATAAGTATGTTTAATCTAGTTTTGGGCGGAGACAGAATGCGGAGGTTTAACGAGTCATCGAAACAATAATTATGATCACGCAATAATCTGACAGCGAGCAATAAATTCCAGAATAGAGAGGGGGATTTCCCCCACAAATCACATTCTGTGTGGCACTACCAAAAGGTTTAGAATGAGTAAGGGTGTATTCACACCAGGAAAGTCCGATAGTTCACTCGCTTTGGTCCGGACCAAATAATTTTTTTGTTTTTGTTTATTTTTTGGTACGGTTCACTTTCACACTGCTCTTTTTGCAAGTGAACCAAAATTTGTAAACAAAACCACACGTGTGCTAAGGTCGTCCATTCATTGGACAAGGATTCTCAAGTAGGGAACTCAGGAAGTGCAAAAAAAGGCTCAGCATGGAGATATTTCGTACTGCAATATTTGTTATTTTACTAATTTTGTGTTATTCTGTACAAACGCAATATGAAGAAACTGCGCAGAAGACGCATAAGGTATAGTTTTCATTCATATGGCTATGTTCACACATTCAAATAATGAGATTCTTATTGTATATACTGCTAACAAGTGCTGTCAATGTTAACGCTGCGATTAAGTTTGTCCAGTTTAACGCAGCGTCATCCTTGTATTGTAACTATCGTTACATTATATGAACTGCAAAAGCTTTTTTTGCATCTATGCGCGATTAGACTAAAGAGAACGCTCTGTATGTGAATGTCCTGATGCACACACTCATTCATTCATTCCTTTCCAATGATCCACACACACGACGCACAGAAAGACGCGCAACAGTATCGTGTGGCCAGACAGCGCGCCGGAATGGAAATCTCTTTCGCACTTGAACAACAATAACACAAACCATTATGCCAAAATCTCC
This sequence comes from Rhinichthys osculus, assembly GCA_029959095.1. Taxonomy (NCBI): domain Eukaryota; kingdom Metazoa; phylum Chordata; class Actinopteri; order Cypriniformes; family Leuciscidae; genus Rhinichthys; species Rhinichthys osculus. Next base: position 41,769,291 of record JARWKJ010000008.1, on the reverse strand, counting down.
AACTACGGAAGCCTGTTAACTCAAAGGCGCAGTGCTTTCTTGCAATTGGGTCGGTTCATGTTCACACCGTAAACGAACCGTACCAGAGTTTGTTTGGAACCGTACCGAGACCACCTCTCGGGTCTCGGTTCGGTTGTTTGGTCCGCACCCGAGTTCAATTGCTGTATTCACACCTGCCCAAAAGGTCCGCACCAAGGGGGGAAACGAACTAGAGTTCGATTCAATCGAACCAAACAAGGCAGGTGTGAATACACCCTAAAAGAAACTACAACTTAAATGTACAGAATCCACATTTTAGAGAAGAGACTTACCTTTACAATCGCATCTGGCAGACTAGAAGTCATCGCTGAAAGCCCACTCTGGAGTGCCAAGGTTTTGGAGATGAGAACTTCTAGTATTGGTAAGATGGTGCCATAATAGCAGTGATCTTCACCTTGTAAAATATCCAAGGCACTGGCGAGGGGCTTCAATATTGCGCAATATTCCTTCAGGAAATTATATTCCTTTTCTGTGATGCATTTTATTCTCATTTGATTGCAAAGGGTATTTAAATCTGTAAGTGCGATCTGAGATATTAGTGATAGTGCACTATGAATTCCATCTCGTTGCGGTGGGGACAACAAGTTTTCTTTTAATTACATCCTCAACCAGCTCCGCGGTCACTGTTGAGCGGCTGGCTTTAGTCCACAAACCTGAGCACTTGCCGATGACACTTCTGTATATAGTTTTGGGTTCACTTTTGGTTGTTAGCCATTTTTCTACATCATTACGCGACACCAAATTAAGCGTGTGGGAAGCACAGCTCAGGTGAGGTGGAAGAGTAAATTGTCCATCTGACTCAGAGGAGAAAGCCTGTCCGACATGTAAATGTCACTTCATCATCATCCAATTCGTCTTCAGAATCAGATTCTGTATCTTCAGCTGGCTTATACAGGAAATTTGACCCATTGTCTGTTACGGTCGCTGTGATTTTAAATGACAGTCCAAATGCTGAATGCACCTGCTCTATTTCACTTGCAATCACATCATATGTATGCCTTCCTTTGATTCTTTTACACTTACTTTGTACTTTGGCGCCCTCAGATCACTTGGACATGGCTGTGTTTACAAGAGGTAAAAACGATAAAAAATACTGTTCGTTTTCTCACACAAACCGCTCGTTTCGTGTCTTAGGCCATCAATGTGTACTTACATTTACGAGTCATTAAATCATGTTTAATTTGGACTTCTCTGTGCATGCTCTTTGAGGTGGTGACCATAGACCTGCATTATATGACCGACAGACAAGAACGGTTTGACCTAAAAATATCAAAATTGAAAATACTGTGGAAACAAAGACACCTACAACTTGGATGCCCTTGAGGTAAGCTAAAACATATCAAAAATTAATTTCAAAGTGAACTATCCCTTTAACCAAAACATGCTTTAGTGCGCCGGCGCACTGGCAAAGGTTAACAGGTTTAAAGGAACGCCCTTCTAAAGTTGTGCTGTGGTATCCAGGCGTTTGAGCGGGCTCTGGGGCAAGTCCTTCATGTGAAATCACTGAGGTGCCTCCTCATTTGAGCATGAAGCTCGGGCAGTGGCCGTAGGGGTAGTGCTACTGACAGCCTGAGGCATCCAGTAGGGGGATTTAACTGAGATAATGTGTTTGTGCTTGTCACTGCCATGATTGGCACACATCCCCTCAACATGGTAGCGTGGAATTTCGTTCCCCAAATGTGTCTGAGGACGCAGTGCGAGTTCCCTTTCGAAAGGGATCGTCTCGGGTTACGACTGTAACCCTTGTTCCCTGAGAACAGGGAACGAGACACTGTCTCATCGCCATGTCTCCGGGCTGCCTGCACAGTCCCTTCAGACGAAGAAGTGGATGACGTTCTCTAGACGGCTGGAACGCAGTTAGATGTTATCAGGAGGAGGAGGCGGGAACCTGCAAACATTTAAAAGACTTTAAAAAAATAAATAAACAAAAACAAAAGCTAAGACAGCAGCCCCTCACGGATGACTGCTGTCACATATAATAAAACAAACAAACAAACAAACAAACACAAGTCCAGGCCTGTCCTCTCTTGATCTTCACTGTCGTCACTCCTCCTTTATGCTTCCGCTCCTCCATGAGAGATATGAGACCGGTGCGCCACTCTCTCACGGCCCTCGGCCTCGTCCTGCTCGCCACAACAGCCTTTTATACTTCCTGGTCATGCTAGCGGTGACGTCATGGCTGTCGCCAGCCAATACGATTGCCGTGATTATACAGTACTTCAGTCATCAGTCACACTGAGGTGTTCCCCAAATGTGTCTCAGGTTGCAGTGTCTCATTCCCTGTTCTCAGGGAACAAGGGTTATAGGCGTAACCCGAGAAATTTTCTATAATTTCAAATTGACTTTATAAATATAGAGCATCTAGTAGTTAATGGTTGTTTGGATCAGATATTTGATATGTGATATGCAGAAATTTAGTTTAGATTAATTTGTCCGACTGTGTCTACTTATAATTTAAATCACATACTCTCTTTTCTTCTCAGACACATAAAATGTGTAATTAGAAATGGTGCATATAGCAACAAAATGTAAATGTACACAACTAAGAATAATGTGTTATGTGTTTTTTTTGGGGGGGGGGATTTTACTTTTCGAATTCAACATCAGACAGTCCTGACATTGTGTGAGTGATTTCTACTATCATTTTACTTTCATTCTGAAGTGAAATTGATGTGTGGAAACAGGAATTTTCCTTTTATTTAACTTTTTATTTTGCTTTTCATTAACAAAAGAGCAAAGAAATAGACACATATTCTCGCATATGTACATATGCACATATACATCCACATAAACACACATAAGAGATAATGAGACAGAACAATATTGGTATTGAGTTTAGCAGGGAATATTATATCAGCTTAAGCGGCCCAACCGGGAGAACCTGAACATGTTATTTAACTGACAGAAGCTCAGCTGTAGTATCAATGTAATAAAGAGAAAGTAAGAGACTTTATAACATCTCAGTGTTTATGATTTATCATGTAGCTCAAAGTATTATGGCTAGAATCTCTCTACAGTCTATTCTGATTCATCAACACAGTTTCACTGATGTCATGACATGAGCATTAAACCCAGGATAGAGTGGCTGAGTGAATGTGGTCTGGATTGTGTGGATGAGGCTCATCTTGTTTTTGTTGACGCTGTAGAAGGACAGTGTTCCTGCACTGTGATCCACATACACTCCTATTCTACCATTCTTTACAGGGAGTTTAGTCTCTATGTTATTGTGTCTGAATGAGCATCTGCCTCTAGAGCGGAACAAACTCCAGGACTGATCATTATATCCAAACCAACACTCATTACCCGATCCCTTCCTCCTGATGCTCTTATATGACACTGCTACATACACATCAGTCCCACTCCACTCAATCTCCCAGTAACAGCGTCCACACACACTCTCTCTACACAACACCTGAGGCATATATCCATCAAATCTGTCTGGATGATCAGGATACGACTGACTATCTCGGAGAAAAATGTTAGTAATCATTCTGTTATTCTCAGACACACGGAGGTGCTCATTCACTGTGTTCAGATCCAGAGTGAACTGACGGGAATCTGATGGAGATAAAACACATCAGAATCAGGAATTATGAATCTGTCTGATCTTTTTATGAAGATGAACTCTTCATGTTCAATATATCATCAGTGTCTCAGTACAGTTTACCAGATATCCTGTGCAAATCATCATTTACATGATCAACTATACAGTAAAACTCTTCTGTCATGTTTACTTTCACTTCTCCAGGAATAACATGAACACACTCCGTAAGTTTTTCTGCTTGTTTTCTTAGTGACTTACATTGTAGGAAGTCGTTCCTGGTCTTGGGAACAATGTTGGAGAAAGTGACTGTGGAAATCAACAGACATGAAGAGTGTGATTATCATGTCAAGAGAAAATGATCCTCGCATCCGTTCCTAAGACATTTCTAATATGATCTTCTACAACATTATCTGAGATGATGGAGGATCATTTCTGAGAGTAGCTGAATCTCCAGGACTTTACCTCTGTCAGAGATCTTCTTCAGCTCCTCTTTGCAGAAATCCTCCAGTTTGTCTCTCAGCTGACGGACAGATTCTCGCACGCCATCAAAAGAGGAGAGAGAACTGAAGGTATTGTCATTTACGTCTGTAGATTCAGGAGGAGCTGAGAGAGACTGGAAACTCTAGAAAAAAACAAAATCAAAGCTCATCACCTCCACACTTCAATAACCTACTCTACTGTCAGATTCGACTGAATGGGGATCACACTTAGAGAGCCTGTCTTCTTCGTACTACTAATTGAACGAACCAATTCAACATTGGCGTGCGTGATTACACGCTCCGCCCGGCAGTGTGGGTATAAATACGGCAACACCAGTTGCCTTTCGCTTCGGAGCTGATTGGATGTCTCTGAAGAGTTACTACTGTTTACTAGGGTTGGGTATCGGTTGGGTTTTATCCGATTCCAGTACCTACTCGGTATTTTTTAAACGGTTCCGGTGCTTAAACGGTTCTTAAATCGGTACTTAAGAAAATGAAACCGTACACACTTTATAAAAAAATAATACCCTTTAATTTACAGGGCCAAACTGGACACAATATTAACTTAAATCTTTAAACAATATAAATACAAGTAACATATGGTAATAATAAAACCAATATAAAATAAACATTCATATATACATAATATCAAATGAAACAATATTGTATCAAACAATGTAATAATACTGGAGATTAATAGAGATTACTAGCAGGCAGAGCTGCCAACTCTAACGCATTGACCGTGAGACTCACGCAAATGACCCTTTTCACACAGAAAAATCGCGGACAAAGCGGACACCGACACCGACAGACAAGACAGAGAAGGTTACTTTTGATATGGAACAAATCCACAGCTGTCAGATTTAGGTCAATATTTTCACGAGATTCACACAATAAATAACGTTTTGGCTCTTTGAAATGTGACAGTTTGCTGTAGCGCGTCAGTTCAAACGGCACGTGATACAGCAGCCTACAAATCCACTGCTTCTTAGCTACGCAGCGTTGAGTGAACCTATGAAAGAGAACATCTCTGGTTACTGGTGTAACCTATGTTCTCTCAATAGGGAACGGGACGCTGCCAAGCTCCTCGCGCTGCCGACCAGCTTCCTTTTTCGGCAGAGAAAACAGAGGAGCAGATGGCGCGCGCGCGCCAACATAAAATGACGACGTAAGTGCGTCGATGCGGCGCCCGCGCCATCAGCCAATGATTTGGCTTGATTCTATATGGGATTCAGACTATCGGCACACCCAGAGGGCGTTCTGACACGTAATTTTACACGTGAAATGCAGCCAAACCTTGCGAGAAAGAGCGCGCATGCGAGACAAAAGAAACTGTGCTCCAAACTGTGTAGCACACGCATGGCGGAGAGGGAGAGAGCGAGACACCTTGCGTGTGTGTGTGTGCCTAATGAAGTTAGGCACCGAAATCAGGCACCGAAATTTTCGTTCTTATTCGGTCTGGTTACTACCGTTTACGTCGGAACCGGTTCCCTATTGGCACCGAGTTTCGGTACCCAACCCTACTGTTTACACAGCGAGCGTGTCGGTTTTCTGGCAGGAAGATCTCCCAGTGTTGGTGTTTCTACAGCGCGAGTGCAGCGGAGATCGCAAGCTTCTTAAGCTCTCAACTGCTGTTCCACCACTGGTGACGGTCCCATTCCTAAAAGAGCAACACGAGTGTGAGTGCGTCTTTTTCAAGATGCCATTCCACCCGTGCGTTTCTGGGTGCGGTAAAGCTCTGTCCCCCCCTGACGGTCACGAGAGCTGTATCACGTGTTTGGGCTTACAGCACGGTGAGACAGCTCTCGTGGATGAGTCATGTCCTCATTGCGGGGATATAACCATATCGGTGTTAAGATCGAGACTAGCCTTTGTCAAAAGTTTGGGTACAGTCCCCGCCTCCGGGCCCCGCCCTGGTCTTTCTTCTGGGTTACCTTCCCAGAGGAGGGCTAGGGTGCTGTCCGAGCTGGGTGATCTGAGGATTACAGTGAGGGGTAATCCGCCCGGCAAAGCCCGGTGGATCCCTCACTCCTCTTCTACACCGCAACCGGTGGAGCTCCCTGATGAACCTGCTGGTCCCGCTGTAGTGGGACCAGCCATTTCATTCGGGGCCCTCCAGAGGACAGGATGTCTATCGCAGCATCGGAAGGGGAGCTGGGCTCTGGAAATGATTACTCTTAGTTTGGTTGAATCGCACAAGAGTTTATCTCGTTTGGTGCGGTTCGTTTGGGCAGGTGTGAATGCAACAATCGCACTCTGGTGCGCAACAAAAGCAGACCAAACAAGCGGACCGAGACCTCAAACGAACTCTGGAGCGGTTCGTTTGTGGTGAGAGCGTGATCCGACCTCGAACAGACCCAACTGCCAAAGAACTGAGCATTTTTGGACTAAACCAGCTGCCGTAGTCAGCTGCGCTGTGCATTATGAGATAAGGAGTAATGTTTGTTGACAGTTTGTACGCACGGAAGCTCGCGAATTAATGCACGCCTTCTCAAGTGACTTGCCGCGTGCAGTGCATTAAAACACTGTTTTCAAGCTGCATCCTCGCCTAAACTGGTGTAGACAAATTATATAATTCTATGACCAGGGATACAATCAGCCCATGCAGTCGTCTATCCATAGTAAAAAGCTGTCGGATTTTCCTCCTCTTTGTTTACTTCCGGGAGTTCTGTTGGAATATCCCGCACGTTAATTCTGAACAATCGAAGTGCATTTATTGAAATACGTTCAAGACACATTTGGCCAACGAGTGATGTGGATGTTGTCACTCGACTGCATTTTGGTTCGTTTCATCAACTGATTCGGACCAGAGCAATTAGTGTGGTGTGAAAAGGAACCAAAACGCCTGAAAAATGCTACAAAGTATAATTTTTCGCCCTTCGTCCAGACCAAATGAACCGAACTACAAGTGTGAAAGCACCCTTATCCTCTTGGGCCTTATCTCTGGTGCCACTGCACTGCAGAGACAGCCCCGGAGCCACTGCAGGCAGGGAGTTAAAAGTTCTCCTGCTCGCATGGTCTCTACTAGAGGGTAGGGGCTTGCTCACTTTCGGTCAACGAGTTGTGCCTGAAATCCGGGCCGCCTAACCCTCACAAGCTGAGACCCCGGCCTGGATGTGTGCCCAAGGTTCCTACCTCTCCCTAAAGGTGGGACCAGGTGGTGAACCTGCAAGTGCTGCCCCAGAGGAGGCAGAACCAGCCCTGGCTTTCTCTGTCCGTCCTCTTCATTGCGGTTATACGTGCACAGAATGCAACCCTTAGGACCTCAGACCAGCTCTTGTCTAAGGAAATCAGCAGAAAGGGAAGGCTGTTTTCAAGCGACGTTGTCCCACTGATAAAGGTGGCTGCCTTCATCTCGGTGAAAATCCTGAGATGCACGTGTCCACTTACGTAGTGAGCTTCTCTGAATGCGTAGTGCTCCCGCCTAGGCGTTGACACAGGGTGCTTCGCTGACAGATATTCTAGAGCTGGGGGCTGGGCGAATACGTCTGACCGTCTCGACTGAAAGGGAACGTCCTGGTTGCAACCCACCGTTCCCTGAACAGAGGATGTAGTCCCCTCGCCACTACTGCTGGACCACCGCTGACTCCGGGGGCCGATCGGCTCCTTAGCAAAAAAAGCAACTGGTGAGTGCATCCACTTCCGTATTTATACCCACGCTGCCGGGCGGAGCGTGTAATCACGCACACCAATGTTGAATTGGCTCGTGCAATTAGTAGTACGAAGAAGACAGGCTCCCTAAGCGTGATCCCCATTCAGTTGACATTAAGTTTAATACACTGGGAATGACATTAAAGCCTTTGTTTTATTCACAGAATTAAAAGGCAAAGTTTGCTAAATTCATATTTGTATGATGAAAAGGCAGTGATATGTGATATTTTTGTCTTTGTTCATTTAATTTACTACGAAATGTAAAGTACTAAACAATTTAATATATGCTTGGATTTGGGGTAATTTAACTTTTAATAAAGCACTTTAAGTTTTATTGAAAAAATAATAGGCTATATACTTTTGTATTTTTAAAGGAAATAATATAAAATGTTTCATTTTATTCGAAACATTGTCCATTTATTTTCGTTGAATACATCATGTGTCTAGAGATCGGCATTATTTAAAAGCGCACCAAAATTAATTTTGACATGGAGTGAATACAGACCAAGGTTTTTTATTAGTGATCGGACAGTGAATGATGAGGAGAGAGAAATGATCAACTAGAAATCTCAATAGAAATAAACTGGACATCAATTTACTATAAATTTTATAGTATAATATTTTATAGTTTATCTAAACCAAAGAGTTAAGATTTGGATACTGTGAACTGGAACCTCTGAAACTTTCATTGTTAATAAACTACGCTGAAGCACCAAACGCTAATGTTATTTCTACAACCAATATGAGAGCAGAAAAAAAATGTACATCTGTTTGGAATCATTTCAATGTTAAGAAACAACTTATTCATTTAATTAGTAAAAGTACCATATCAATGCTTAGAAATGTTGCTATTTAAGTTGAGTGTGTACGTTTAGGGAAGGGGCCAAAATGTTCAGAAACGGCCCTGGTCTCATTGTAGACTTCAGTAGATTCGCTCAGGAAAAGCAGTTTAAAGGCTACGAGCAGATTAAACATTATTTATAACTTTTGAGCAGTTAGTGACACTGAAATTCACAAGGACTCTTTTGTGTGTGTGTGTGTGTGTGTGGTTTCAGTATGTTGAAGCATTGCTAATATACAGACTTACTTCATGTTTAGGGGTCATTTTCATCAACAATAAGATAATTCAATTTGTATTTTTCCTAGACCATCATATAGCCTACTGTGTTTCCTACAGTATTTGTGTGGTGGAGCTCGGTAGGCCTACCTCTAGGCATGTCCCCCCAGGAAGAAAATTGTGTACATTTTAAAGATAAATTCATTAATCTGTTGCACTTTGAGTCACCTGAATCCGCTGTAAAAAAATATTCCACCCGCCAACCGCCCGAACCTATGATATTCTTTGATTTAGATATCTGCATCTGATCATCACATTACAATTATTCAAATTCTCAGTGTTAAGCATGATAATATGGTAAAATATCACACTGAAGAAGGCTGATTTAAAATTAACATTTATTTAAATTAAAAGTTCTTCTTTGGGCAAAATTACATTTCCTTAATAGCCTAAACAGAGGCTTTACTCCCTTCAAACTCAAATTGTCAATGTTTCATTACTTCACTGTTGGTAAACACTCTTATCAGAATATTTTTTTTACCTTTATAATAGGGCATTTTTCCCTCTATTTTTATGTATGCTCCATCTTTCATTTAAAATATTCTTAAATTTGATCAATACATTAAATCAGAATAATAAGACACTAGGCTGTTAGGCTACCAATCAAATTAAATAATTTACATTGAAAAATTACAACTGTATTAAATGCCCTGATATGTTTGCCTTGATTGGTTTTCCCTAAAGAGAATTACGTTGTTGAAAACGAAAGTAAATTAATTTGAATGTTATTTTTTTATTAAAATCTGCGGATTATGATCCGCGCAGCACTATCGGCAAACTATACGGGTTGAGAATGGACACAGAGAACCCGCAACAGAACCGTCACGGTGGAAATCTGAGCATATGAATGCCTATCCGAGTTTTGTCGAGAGCCGGAGGTGACACGAAATTTGACGGAGGCGGCCGCCTCGTAATTCTATGCAGGAAAAAACCTGAAAGGAGTTCGCTAAAATATTGGTGGGGACAATTTTGTCATCTTAAAATATTGATTGGGACTAGTACCTAGCGTCCCCCTCTAAACCTACGCCCATGATGATTATATAACAACCGAACACACAGATGATCAACACTTCAGTCAGTGGCTCATTCTGCTCTCGTGAAATGTTTCTGTGTGAGTCTCTTGCTCGAGTCCACTATGATCCCGTTCTTCTAGATCTCTGTTACCTGCAGGAAATGGATGTGATCCTGTGTGTGTGAAAGCTGCTCCAGCTCAGCGTCTCTCCTCCTCAGATCATTGATCTCCTGCTCCAGTCGCTCCAGTCGTCCTTCAGCTCGACTCACTGCAGTCTTTTCCTGATCTCTGATCCGCTGTGTCGCCTCAGAGCGGCTTCTCTCAATGGAGCGGATGAACTCAGTGAAGATCCGCTCGCTGTCCTCTACTGCGGTCTGTGCAGAGCGCTGTTAGGACACAATCACAATCACACAGTGAGCTTCAGTGAGCCCTGACTGAGACTTCTCTTCTCTTCTTCTCCAGACTCACCTTATGAGACTCTACAGCCTCTCTCAGCTGCTGAAGATCCTTCTCTCTCTGCTGGATCCTCTGCTGGAACGACCTCTGCGTATCCTTCAGCTGCTTCTGCAGCACAAACCAATAACACAGATATAACGTTATACTGTCACTATATCATCATGTGAAAAAAAGTTTGTGTTGATAAATGTTTACAAAGCATTTTCACCATATATTCTGTTAAGTTTAAATCAGAGCCCGTCTACGGAGAGCCTGTCCACTTCCTATTAAGTCTATTGTACCGAATTTTGGTTGTAGTTCCACCAGAGTTCCACTGGGGGCGATCAACCGGAGTGCAAAATGAATGGGAGTCTATGGAGCTAAACAGCTAAATGTGTCTCTTTCACCCGATTGCCGTTGAGAAATCTCAGATTTGATTGTAGGTTTTGTAAGTTCAACATTACATGGGTTATAGGTCGAAAGTTGAATGAATGAGTACTTATGTCCTTTCGATTTCTTACAGGTTGAGTTGTTGTTGCCCATAACACGCTAGCATTCTGCTAATGAATCCTGATCGGTCAGTGAAGGACTGATTAATGATTGGCATCTTGGCATCCGAAGCCAGACCAGAATGTCTTCTAGCAAAAACTGTTCTAGCACGTGTATTTACCTGTGTCAGCTGTGTGTGTTTACCTGTGTCAGCTGTGTGTGTTTACCTGTGTCAGCTGTGTGTGTTTACCTGTGTCAGCTGTGTGTGTTTACCTGTGTCAGCTGTGTGTGTTTACCTGTGTCAGCTGTGTGTATTTACCTGTGTCAGCTGTGTGTGTTTACCTGTGTCAGCTGTGTGTATTTACCTGTGTCAGCTGTATGTGCTTACCTGTGTCAGCTGTGTGTGTTTACCTGTGTCAGCTGTGTGTGCTTACCTGTGTCAGCTGTGTGTGTTTACCTGTGTCAGCTGTGTGTGTTTACCTGTGTCAGCTGTGTGTGTTTACCTGTGTCAGCTGTGTGTGTTTACCTGTGTCAGCTGTGTGTGTTTACCTGTGTCAGCTGTGTGTTTACCTGTGTCAGCTGTGTGTATTTACCTGTGTCAGCTGTGTGTATTTACCTGTGTCAGCTGTGTGTGTTTTCCTGTGTCAGCTGTGTGTATTTACCTGTGTCAGCTGTGTGTATTTACCTGTGTCAGCTGTGTGTGTTTACCTGTGTCAGCTGTATGTGCTTACCTGTGTCAGCTGTGTGTGCTTACCTGTGTCAGCTGTGTGTGCTTACCTGTGTCAGCTGTGTGTGTTTACCTTTGTCAGCTGTGTGTTTACCTGTGTCAGCTGTGTGTGTTTACCTGTGTCAGCTGTGTGTGCTTACCTGTGTCAGCTGTGTGTGCTTACCTGTGTCAGCTGTGTGTGCTTACCTGTGTCAGCTCACTCAGCTGTGTGTTTACCTGTGTCAGCTGTGTGTTTACCTGTGTCAGCTGTGTGTGTTTACCTGTGTCAGCTGTGTGTGTTTACCTGTGTCAGCTGTGTGTGCTTACCTGTGTCAGCTGTGTGTGCTTACCTGTGTCAGCTCACTCAGCTGTGTGTGTTTACCTGTGTCAGCTGTGTGTGTTTACCTGTGTCAGCTGTGTGTGTTTACCTGTGTCAGCTGTGTGTGCTTACCTGTGTCAGCTGTGTGTGCTTACCTGTGTCAGCTGTGTGTGCTTACCTGTGTCAGCTGTGTGTGCTTACCTGTGTCAGCTGTGTGTGCTTACCTGTGTCAGCTGTGTGTGTTTACCTGTGTCAGCTGTGTGTGCTTACCTGTGTCAGCTGTGTGTGCTTACCTGTGTCAGCTGTGTGTGCTTACCTGTGTCAGCTGTGTGTGTTTACCTGTCAGCTGTGTGTTCTTACCTGTGTCAGCCGTGTGTGCTTACCCGTGTCAGCCGTGTGTGTTTACCCGTGTCAGCTGTGTGTTTACCTGTGTCAGCTGTGTGTGTTTACCTGTGTCAGCTGTGTGTGTTTACCTGTGTCAGCTGTGTGTGTTTACCTGTGTCAGCTGTGTGTGTTTACCTGTGTCAGCTGTGTGTGCTTACCTGTGTCAGCTGTGTGTGTTTACCTGTGTCAGCTGTGTGTGTTTACCTGTGTGTATTTACCTGTGTGTATTTACCTGTGTCAGCTGTGTGTGTTTACCCGTGTCAGCTGTGTGTTTACCCGTGTCAGCTGTGTGTGCTTACCTGTGTCAGCTGTGTGTGCTTACCTGTGTCAGCTGTGTGTGTTTACCTGGGTCAGCTGTGTGTGTTTACCTGTGTCAGCTGTGTGTGTTTACCTGTGTCAGCTGCAGAAGTGGAAAGTAACGACTTACATTTACTCGCGTTACGTAATTGAGTAGTTTTTTTGTGTACTTCTACTTTTTTTAAGTAGTTTTTAAAATCTGTACTTTTACTTTTACTTAAGTACGTTTTGTTTGAAGTTTTGTACTTCGCTACATTTGAAATCATATCCGTAACTGAGTAAAAAATAATAATACAAGGGAGAAAAAAAAAAAAATCACACTCCGGAAACTAGCTAGCTGCTACTGCATTGGTTGAAGGGCGGGAGAACAAACGCGCAAGAAAGGTGACGCAGACCCGGCTGAAGCTGAAAGCGCCCTCGAATTCTTATGAAGCGAATTATGGCCAGTATGGAAATACTTTGTAGAAAAAACGAGTGGTTGTCCTCGAGGATAGATATCCAATTTGCAAAAAATGTGGACGCAAAGTGGCTGCAAAAAGAGGATACATAGGACACCATCCTTCCTGCAGATAACGTTAAAGGTATGTCCCGATTATAACTTAAGGCCGCATGACTTACGTGATGCAGAGGGTATCCCGGAATCCAGTCATGAAAATGGAATTTACATAACGCAGATGTCACGTAAAACACGCAAAATAATTGATGGATGAATACATGGAAAGTAGAACTGTGCAATAAATCCAATCGCGACATGGTCTGTGAATATTTAAGCACAAAAATACTTCTATATAAATATATAACATATTTGTTCTGCTGAGCTGCGCCGCTTTGTCTACTAACGTTACACTCAAGTACGCGTGACGTTCATGGTGTTTTCAGCGTCTCACAAACAATTTGAGGACATGAATACATGAACATTTCCAGAGCTGCTCTGAGAGAACGCCTAATGAGCATTTTCATAATTTTATTTGAGAAAAACCATTGTCAAATACACTTTGAAACGGGTCTTCACTACAACCTGTCAAAATAAAAGTTCGGTTTTACTAAGGAGAAATTATGGGCGTACAAAAGAACGAACTTCTCAAAATAATAATAACAACAGTAATACATTTTATTTAAACATTATTTAAAGGAATATATATATTTTTTGTCCATGGTTTAATTTAGTAAATCTGATTTTGCAGCGCTTCCCCAAAAAATAAAAGGACACAAAGTTTAAATTTACATTTGATTACCACCGTTTTTGATAATATATTTGGATTAAATCATAAAAAGAAACATTCATTTTCTGAATAAAATACATTTCATAGGACTATATTATTCTTAAACATTTTAATAAATTATTAATGTTAAAAATAAGTTGTTAATCTAATTCATTATCAATTATTGAATTTAACTGATTAGACATGTTTTATTGAAATTTTAATAAACAAAACAAACAAATGGTTTCAAGTTTGTTATAGTAAAAGCATTTGTTCAACCAAAAAAACCTCTGTTTTCATTAATTTAACTGTCATTTTAACTAATGATAATAATAATAATAACCATAATTTAATAATACTGTTTATTTATTTAAAGGTGCTATATGTAACTTTTCTTCTAAAATGAATCCTTTTTTTATTGCCTGTGTGTGAAGGGGTTGTAATCACACATTACAATGATCCACTTGTCGGGTTTTGCTATTACCTCTGAAGGCCGGTATTCCTATTTCTATGTGAAGTCTCTGGGTCGGATTTTCTGCGAAAGCCATCGGATGTGACGTGCATGCGCGCTCCCGAGCCTCTCTCCTTTTTATATACAGTCTATGCGACGGCACTGCAGCTGACGACATGGAGTCTGATAACACCCAAACACGACCTGCCTCCAGCACAACACACACTCCAACACAAACTCCAAATAAATATAAAAAACAAAACAAAACAAAAATGTATCTGCTGAAGCTCGTCAGGCCAAACGTGAATCGAATCGACTTAGGACGTTTACATGAGTTTCCAGCATGTTGTGTGATGCTTTCTCCGGTGTGTTGAAAGTCTCAGTGTGGCCGGTACCATGAGTGCTCGCTCTTATGGTCGAGCATGAAAACGAGCGCTCTTGTAAAAATTGGTTGCAATCTGAAACATCACAGATAGAGGCCGCTAAAAAATACATATAGCACCTTTAATAATTGATTAATACTGTAAACCGTGATATTTTCTACTGTGAAAATCTCAAACCATTAATACAACCCTACACGGGGGATTCCCCCACCCGCTGTTAAAAAAGTAACTCAGTAACTTTTACTCTGAGTAAATTTTAAATGAGCTACTTTTTACTTTTACTTGAGTAGATTTTTAGACCGGTATTTTTACTTGTACTTAAGTAAAATTTCATTGAAGTAGTAGTACTTTTACTTGAGTAGAATATTTTATTACTCTTTCCACCTCTGGTCAGCTGTGTGTGTTTACCTGTGTCAGCTGTGTGTGCTTACCTGTGTCAGCTGTGTTGTCGATGACTCGAGAGAAAAGAAAGTGCAGAGCACGAAAGCACCAAAGTGACTGAAGGATTGCCGTAAAGCAGTATCTCTGGTCATACGATGTGTATGACTTCATTGACATTTTAAAAGACTTTTTAAAGCAAATAAGTGACCCTAAAAAATCTAACACCCAGCAATGTGCAATTTCTTTGCATCTCCTTTCGAATACAACATTCAAATTACTAGACAAAAAAATTAGGCTATATCCTGAGAAAAGTGTATTTTGAGGGGTATATCTCCATAGACCTCCATTCATTCTGCACTCGTCCTGTGAGCGCCCTCATATGGAAGCAGAGAGGAACTGCAACCAGTTCAGAAACCGGAAGTTTAAAGTCCCCGTGTACCGGAAGTTGCAAACGACTTTTCTCCGGTGTTGTGACGTATTTCTGAGAGAAACGGAATACTAATGAGGCAAACTAGTGGGCGTGGCTTTTTTTCCAACTAGCACCTGATTGGATCTAGAAAAGTAGGTGTTTTCATTCAGCCTGTCTACTGTCAGTTGGAGGGGCGTGGTTACGGATGTTAAGCAGACACCCAAATCGTAAAGCCTGCGTCATTGGGCAAGGTCCTCCAATGCAGAGGGGAGGGGCATTTTCAAAATTTGATTAAAGATTACGAAGCCAAAAAATTTTTTTGTGTGGATTGACTTGCATGGATGAATTGTTCACCACAATTTAGGCAAACAAAGTAAGTATGGTCAATTTTGATTTCATGGGGACTTTAATGAGTGGCAGTTCTCCCCTTACTAGGCATTCTCTGGTTAAATGCGCTCCGCAGTGAAAGTCCACGTGCAGCTACTGTTCACTTCTGCAGCAGGGGATGCACAGACTAGACGACTTTAATGCTCTGCCATGACGCTTAAGCTTGACATGGAGTAGTCGCTGGTCATGGGCTATATAGGGCGCAACTGGATAAGAAATCTCTTTTATGCTCCATTTCTAAACAGGTAAAATGACAAATAAATGCATTCTCAGAGAGCGCTCCACAAGACATGTTTTAATATACCATCTAGATGCTCAAAATATATTGAGAGAAAGCAGGTTTTAAACAGCTTATTGTAGACGGCGTTCTTAACTAATGTGTGCTGCATTGTAACACATGCTACCCAGCTGGCATTCGACTGACATTAAACGTTTAAATGTGGTTGAAATAATGTCAGTTTATGAAAAAACATTAATTCAACGTTAAAACAACGTTGAACACCAAATAGTTGAAGTTGTGTTGTTGACTCACTACGGATTCAACATAGAAATATCACATTTTTTGAGTTGTAGTCAAATCAACATTATTTTTACAACCATGACTTTTAAACATTTTGTTGAAATATATCAGTAGAAAAATAACGTTGTTCCAAAATCCAATTTGCAATCTGATTTGCAAAATCTAAACAAAATTCAACGGTTTTCCAACACTGGCACCTGACGTTGATTCAACAGTGACTCGACGTTAAAATGCCAGCTGGGTATACAGACAATAGCTTGCACATCACGAGCAGATCGCGCGCACACACAGAATCATTCAGTACCTCAGAAATGCATACACAAGTTCACACTCACAAATAATCAGACAGAGATTGTAGTATGCGTGTTTGGCGTGCTGTCCGAGGAGAGGGCCTGAACCCAGAGTGCTCCCACCATATTTCTGGTTAGGAAAGTAACCAGGCCAGTGTGAGGAGACGGGGTGGTGGATGGATGCTAAAAACTGTCGAGGAACATGTCGACTGCATATATGGCCCTGTCCCAATATCCACACTACGCCCTAAGGTCTTCCTCGAAGTGGACACTTGTTGAAAGTGCACGTAGCGGAGTAAGTGTGCAAGGGCCCCAAGCTGTGAAGAGCAGAATTGGGACAGTTTTGCACACGTCACTATACGTCACTTCTTCTACGTCACTTCTGTTCACAGGAGAGCAAACATGGCGCTGGCCGCAGTTGCGGTATTCGCAGTACTCCTGCTAAAGTTGATTACAACTTGTGTACAATCTTTTTTTGACGAATAGAAAGTTCAAAAGAACAGCATTTATCTGAAATAGAGATCTTTTATTTGTGTGAGTATAGTATATATATACACACACATTGTGTGTGTGTGTAACTTCCTAACTAGCTTAACCACCATTATACTCTGTACTTTGACACGTGTTGTGTTTATCTGTGTGTAAATAAGTTTCTTCTCCATTTGGTTTTCCTCTTGCCGGTTTCCTTTTTCTTCTGAGTTTTCCCGGGTCTGACCATAGCAACCGTTTTGCTCCCCCATTGGTTAGCTGTTCAAAACGTCACGACACTACAAGGATTCTGGGTAATACCCTAAAGCAAAGTGAGGTCTGATGCGCACTTGCGAAAGGGGTGCATTAAGTGCGCTGATGAGCACCCCTGGAGAACACCATTAGAGAATCGGGACACCCTACGGTCTTGCACCCCTTAGCGAGAACGTGCATTGAGGGGCACAAGGGCACAAGTGCGGGTATTGGGACAGGGTCTATTGGTCTCCACTCATCTTGCTGATTGGGTAGACATGTTGATTACTGATTTTTGACAGCTGGTTGGAATGATGTGATGATTGGATAGATAATTTGAACGTGCTCCTCCCGAACTTTGTTAATAAAACATAATTTGTCAACACTGTTCTGTGATTTATCAATAAAATAGCTTAGAAGCTGAAGTTCTGGCATATATTTCTTAGTAAATAAAACCAACAGCTTCACTATTAGTAGAGGGATGCTGACATGTAGAATTAAGTCCCTCGCAATTGCTTTCTCCCTAAATGCATTCATATGTAATGTAATCTTGTCTGTGCTAGTTCATCTGTATCTGATTTAGAACGTGCAGAAATATGTGAGAAATATAACGACCCAAAGATAAAAGAACTGATAAAAATAAGCTGATATGTAGGAGCGCTGTCCCAGCTAACACACAACGTAACAGTTCCGTAATGTATTCGTACTTTTTGGTCACGTCATGACTTTACTAACTGACAACCAGTGGTGGACAGTAACGAAGTAAATGTAACTGTACTTAAGTAGCTTTTTTGCGTATCTGTACTTTACTCAAGTATTTAAATTTTGGGAGACTTTTACTTGAACTCCACTACATTTCAAAGTCAAATATCTTACTTTTTACTCTACTACATTTTCAAAATCAGTCGCTCCTTTTTATTTATGAGTGGATAAAAACGTAACTGGTCAAACGAGCCACCAATCACAGTACAGCTCGCACGCTTTGTTTTGAACTTGCCTTGGCGGTATCTACTAAGCGCGAACCAGAGCCGTTAAATATGAGAGTTGCGAACATAGATGGTAGTGACAGTGATCTCGCCGCCGCGCGGTCACGTTATTCGTGTAGCTCTCAATAGTTCCAAACAAATCGCGTTGACAATGATTTTAAGCGGGACAGAGAGCAGCAGCTATTATTGCAGCAATTATCGGTAAGTATTGATGCACAATGTACATTGCTTACGTTGCCACTAAAATGACTTGCATATAATAGCTTTTTTTTCTGGGGAGTAGCCTAGCAGAAACACTGCATTAATACGTTTTTGTGTTTAATTTTGGAGGGAAATTGGCTGCTCCCATAACATAGAATATGTATGTATGTGTGTATATGTCTGTGTGTGTGTGTGTGTGTGTGTGTGTGTGTGTGTGCACGCGTGTTTGAATATATGTGTGTGTGTATTTAATGGCGTTGTGCAGGTTTATGTGAATGTATCATAACATTAAGATGTTAATAATTATGACCATAGGCGCTGGAGAAAAAAACAGTTACTGTAAATGTTTTATATGGGAATTGTCCCCTTCCCTCTAAAATTAAACACACAAAAAATTAATTCAATTCAAATATATATACATACAGTATATATGTATATATATTTTATGTATATATATTATATATATATATATATATATACAGTATATATATATATATATATATATATATATATATATATATATATATATATATATATCAGACTAATTAATGTCATTTCATTAATAGATTGGTGTGCCAAGAGTGACATTAGTCTTCACTTAGACTGAATTAAGCAAGAGTCTGACAAATTATAATAGGACATTATAGTCATAAAAAAATCTAAGTACTTGGATACTTAAATACATTTGAAGGCAAATACTTTTGTACTTTTACTCAAGTGAATGTTTAAAGGCAGCACTTCTACTTTTACTTGAGTAATATTTTACCTTGAGTATCTTTACTTTTACTCAAGTACATGGTATGTGTACTTCGTCCACCACTGCTGACAACGTAACTACAACGTCGAATGCTCGTAATTTCATTACCATAACCCACAACGTCGTCAGTACGTCCTCCTACGGTTATAAGATAACCAATAACGTCCCAGTCCAGTGTCATATCATAATGCCATAGCTGTGCTAAAGGCAACCCATGTTTGCGGGTCGAGGTTCAGTCTTATTTGTTTATTAACGACGTCATCAGAGACTAGTCGACGTTGACTCGACTTTCATCACATAAATGTCGACTTAAAAAATCTGAAGTGTTCAACCCCTATCAGCAGTGTGAATGATGATGCTACCTGATCATATGGTGCCAATATAAATAGTGTCAACATTATTTCATTTCACCAGTGTCTAGTTCATACCTGTGTCTCTGTCCTCTGTGCTGCAGCTGATAAAGTGTCGTGTTTTTTATGATCTTCCATCGTACACAGCAAACATATACACTTCTGGTCAGTGAGGCAGAAAACCTCAAGGAGTTTATCATGTGTTTGGCAGATCATCTCCTGCAGTCGTCCAGTGGCATCAGTCACTTTATGTGGCTTACGTGAGTGAAATTCTTCATGACGGTCAAAATGAGTCTGACAGTAAGACTCCAGACACACCAGACAGGACTTGACGGCTTTGTGTTTTCTTCCAGTACAGGCGTCACACTGCACATCTCCATCTCCATCTCCTGCATAACAGTCTGCAGCAAGTAGAGTCTTCTTCAGTTTCTCCACCACTTTAGCCAGCATGGTGTTTTTAGCTAAAGCAGGTCTTGGACTGAAGGTCTGTCTGCACTGAGGGCAGCTGTAGACTTTCTCCTGATCCTCCTTATCCCAGCAGCCTGTAATACAGATCTTACAGTAACTGTGTCCACAGGGAATGGTCACTGGATCCTTCAGGAGATCCAGACACACTGGACACAGGAACTCATCCTGATCCACTGAAATTCTGGCTTCTGCCATTTTACTAACCGAGACAGTTGCACAAACACAGCTCAACTGCACTCCAGTCTCTTTCACAAACTCTTCCTGGTTCTGTGCTCTTCTTCTTCTTGGTCTTTTACTGGCGACTTGCAACCAAATGGAGCATTATCGCCACCTACTGTATCTTAGTTACTTTTGCTTAAACCCTTAGGTTTAGTCCAGTTTGTTGTAGATACGATGACATGATTTTAAGCATCATCTTTCCAGATTTATTTAAAAAGATATTTGTAATGTTCATTTGTTTGATTCCTTCATGCTCCAGTCCATTCCTTAGATCCATTCTTTGATTTGAGTATTTAATACACTCAAACAGCACATGTTCCACAGTTTCTGGTTGACTGCACATCTCACACTTTCCCGTTGGATGCTTCCCAATAATGTGTAGAGATGCATTTAGCCTTTTGTGGCCTAGCCTGATTCTGCTAAACATCCCCTGTTCTCTCCTGCTCTTCCCCAGAGGCTCTTCTTCCCCAACTTTTTGCTGTATCTTATATAAATGTCTTCCTTTATTTCCATTATCCCATCATTTTTGCCACTGTACCTTAATCTTTCCCGGTTCTGTGTTTGAGTCACGTGTGTGTTATGTCTGCATCAATAGGCTATGCTATAATGATATTTATTACTCTGTTGTATTTAAGGACATCCACGAAGGGAAACGGAGACTGCACTGTTTACAGACTGATTTATTCGGCACGATGGGCGTGACGTCGAGTATGGAAAGTATCGATACTCAAATAAAAATATCGATACTACAGTATTTTTTTTTACTCGTTATTTTGTTTATTTGACAAGAAATCTAATGCGCACAGTATGCATTGAATTGGATGAATAACCTATGTTAGTGAATAATTGTAACTACTCGCTGGTTACAAAACAGTCCACGCTTCCGAAATACTGATGTCCATTTTTATTTGTTCCAGAGACACCGTGAAAACTAGACAAAAGTAAACCAAACCATAATTTTACACACAACACCACTACAACACAAACCAACATAATATACAAAATATTAAAACCTTTACCGTATTCGCCTGGTAACCAACAGTAGATTAAGTCAGGAGCACTAACATGGGTATGGGTATCTGAGTTTCACCATTACATTGACGCTGACACGTCCAGGGGTGTATTCCAGAAAGCAAGGTTAACTTACCGTCAGATAAACCTTGAACTCTTGGTTGGTTAACCCCAAACTTGCTTACTCTGGGTATGTCGGTTCCAAAACACCTATGTTGAGTTAGTTTAATCAACCTCCTATTGGTAACCCAAAGTTAATGCGCGCGCACGACGAGTACATAAAGACATTTTCAATGGATCGCCGATTTCAGGAGTCACCATGGAAACCAAGGGAGAAAAAAAGCGAGCTACATACGATACTTCGGTGAAACTGAGTTGGAGGTTTTAATGCTTGCTTATGAAGACTATAGCCTAAGCCCATTATAAAAAAAATAATAAATAAAAAAGCAATACTGCTGCATCTGCAAAAGAAAGTTGGCTTGGCAAATAATAATGGACAGAGTAAATGCTTGAGTTTAGAAAATTATAAATTGGGTATTTTCCCTTTGTGAGTCACAATGAAAGGGGAAAATAGCCTACCCCATTTATAATTTGTGACGCAAAAATTCTTTGGGGGCATGTAGTAAAAATAGACAAGTATTTACTTGTTGGCCTCCATACATTTCTTAATATTACCGTAGTAATGCACATAATTGGCTAGTTATCCCTGCTGGAAAAACCAGCATAGACCAGCTACCAGCAAGACCAGCATATGTTGTGTTTTGGTGCTGGTATGCTGGTGACCAGCATGGGATGCTGGTATGCTGGTGACAAGCATGGGATGCTGGTGACCAGCATGGGATGCTGGTATGCTGGTGACCAGCATGGGATGCTGGTATGCAAGCTGTATGCATTTATTAAATGCATCCCATGCTGGTCACACCAGCACCAACATTGGATGCTGGTTATAAACATTGGAAACTATGCAGGTCAACAGTAATAGACCAGGATGGTAGCCTGTTCACCAGGATGGAATGCTGGACAGCTACATTGAATTTTGGTATGATGAAAATCATGAAAATACAAGCTTAAATTAATACATGTAACAAGTTCATTTAATAATAACAAGTAAACATTAACAATAATAACAATTATTTAACAAAAAACAACACTCAGGACGACAGAACAAATCAACATAAACAAAGAACATACACATCAACATTTAGTAATTTACCTGAAAAAGTAGGATCAATACAGTAATTATGACAGAACAGAACGATATAAACAGAGCATACACATCAACATGTACTAATCTATCTGAAAAGGTAGGCCACTGTTAGCAGGTTACTGTTGACAAGGACAAATGTGTAGTACAAAGCACAAAGCAGTCGACTCATTTTTGTCTCAAATGGAACCACATAGTTTTTTTTTTAGTCTATTAATGTCCATTATTTTTTCTGTAATGAACCGTCCAGCCTTTATCCATCTGGCCTGCGACTCTGTCTCCTCCACATTCTGCAATGTTCAAAATTCTCCTTGAAGCAGACTGAAAAGAAATGAACAGATAAATAGTGATGCTTGTGTCGCACCAGAACAAATAAAAATTTATTACTCCATAACCCAGTACTTGGCATCCCACAAAAACCTTGTGGCTACTGCTACCTTTTAATGTCTGAAGTTTCTGGGGGGTTAAGGGCTGCCTGGTGGTTTTGGTTGTGGGGCATTCCTTCCCTGTGAGACTTCTTTCCCATAGAGTCTTAGTGCCCCAGATTGCCACTGCCAACTCCTTCACGAATAAGGAATCCCGAGTACTGTTTTGGATCTTTGACCAGGCCTCTCTACGCACTCGAACGTCTCCCCCCAAGTGAATCTGACAAAATTAAAAACAAAAATAATCAAGGTACTAGATTGTACATATGCATACAAAATTCATAAAAACTTTAAGTGTACTGGTTTTTATATTAATCCATGCACACAGATGACAAGGGCAATGCTGTACCTCATCTCCTTTTGAAGATAGAGAGGGTTCCACCTCATTCAAACAGCCAGACTCTGCAACTATATACAAAATAATGTAAATATACTCAATATACATATTTACCCACTTGCATCAGGGCCTATACTTTGGTAAATATGGACCATGATAGATTTCAGATATCTGTGAGTAATATATTTTTTGCACTTACTTTGTAAGGTCTCCTTTAGGCTTGGTGGTCTAGGATCTTTGACAATTAGAAAGAGAACAAACATATCACAAATATGATAGATGATGGAAAACATAACAACAAAGAATATACTTTGTAAACCCTCAAAGATCACAGCAGAAGCACTCCAATAAGACTCATAGTCTTGCCCAATCCCAAAGCAGTGTGCTGAAATTTGAATTTGCTATATGCACCACCAGTGATGGGAATAACGGCGTTATAAATAACGCCGTTACTAACGGCATTACTTTTCCAGTAACGAGTAATCTAATTGATTACTCTTCTCATCTTAATAACGCCGTTACCGTTACTGCCAAAAAATGCGGCACGTTACTATAACTGATGAAGCTGTTTTTTTTTCATCAGACCAACTAGATCTCTGAGCGAGAGGCAAATACTTTTTTTACTGTTCTTCCTTGGTTAGTGGGCAGAGCACGAGACAAGCGCATAAATGCTGACGATTGGCTGAGGTAGAGTAAAATGTCATTGTAAGCCAATCAGAGGTAGAGTTGGGCGGGTGTTCGAAAGCACGCATAGTAGTGATGGGCATTCGGCTCTTTTGACTCAGCTCACTGAAAAGAGCCGGCTCTTTTGGCTCACAAACGGCTCTTTAAATGACTTTGACTATAATATTTCAATTTTTATTACCTAATTATTTAATTTCTATAGGCTAAATTTGTAAAAATAGAGTCGGCTCTTCAGATTTGCGAGATAGGCCTATGGCTCTTAGAGTCCGCTCATTCGCGAATTGCGAACGACCCATCATAACGCATAGTCGGACAGGACAGGACACACAAGGAATAACACAAGCCAGTCAGTCTTTTTGATATATTGCTTAACAAGCTTAATTTAATTTTGCCCAGTTGTGGCCTGTTGAGGGGCAATAAATATCAAAAGTTCCAAAACATCTATTGTGTTATTTGCATTGATCCACTATATAATCATAATATCTACATACATGGCATTTGATTGGAGGCTAGTCTCACTTTGTCCCACAGCAACATAATTTTTAGATGTGTGTACAATGTTTCATGTTTCTGTTAATAATGTATTGTATTAAGTGTCCATTTCATTATAATATTCAGATTTATCATAAATAATTGAACATGCACATGTATTGTAAGTTCCGTTAAAGAGGGGAAGAGGTGGGGTCACATTTGAGCATTTAAAATTTAATTTTACTTGAAAGTAACGCAATAGTTACTTTCTTAAGTAACTAGTTACTTTTAAAATTTGTAACTGAGTAAATAATTTAGTTACTTTTTGGAAGAAGTAACTAGTAACTGTAACTAATTACTTTTTAAAAGTAACTTGCCCAACACTGTGCACCACCCCCTCCCAAGAAGAGAAATCTTGGAGATCTCCTTAATAAACGGAGGTCTGAAATCTCTGCCCCTTTTACGATCAGAGCGCACGCTGACACAGAGTAAAGCCTTGTTTATACTTGACGCGTCCGCACGAGCGTGAAGGTGCGTGCGGCAAAAATGATGGCATTGCGGTGTGGGCGGTCGAGCGCGTTGGGTGCGCAAGACCCCATTTCGCTTGGCGGTGTGCACTGCTTTTTTTGTAACAGCGGGTGAACGACTTCAAGCCGAATCTGCTGAGCATGTACGTCTCACCACACCAGTTTCCGCGTCTAAATTGCAAAGTTCATTGCAAAGTTTTTTTTTGTTAAGGTTTAGTTTACTGTGTGTGATTTATTTAAAACAAAGCACGTTCATTGCAAAGTTTTTTTTTTTTGGTTAAGGATTTGTTTACTGTGTGTGGCCCAGGAGGACCTTTAAGGGTCTTCCCTAAGGGCCCCGGTCCTTGAACGAGATTCTCTGTCACTCAATCATCTGAAATGTTTCTCGTCAGTACAGTAACAACAAATAGCGCTGTTTTCATTTGTTTCAGACTATTTCTATTATTATTTTTATTAGACTATTATTTCTAGACTTATTTTACATTTGATAATTCAATTTATGTACCTAAGTTAGATTTTCCTAAAAAACATAATGCACAGCTTATTTCAATTGTATTTTTCTTCTATTGTATTTATCTATGCTTGTAATTTGTTTATAATTTTCTATGCTGATTCAGTTTTGAATAGATTTCACTCCCCAATTATTCTATGATTATTTTCAGACCTAAATAAATAATCTGATGAAATTGTTTTTATATTTCAATATATATATATATATATATATATATATATAGCAGAAAAACAAAATATGTATTTAAGTTTTTCAATATCGTGCAGCCCTAATATTGAGCATATCTTAAATTGAACCTGGATTGATAATTTGTGATACCAGATGAGATGTATATATAATAGATTTTGAACTGTACTATTTTTGTATTGCAGGTTATAATAAAGACATTTAATTATACATTTTTTAAAGATCTTGTAAATAACTTTGCTTAATATTAACATTATTATTAGTAGTATATAAATGCTACAAAATTTTCATCATGAGCTATTGGCATGTAAATGAACATAATGAGAATAGAGAGTGAAAAAAACAGCTCTATCTAAAACTTTTCAATCAAGTCAAAGGAGTACCAGCTCCTGTTAAAAGTTATAGTACACAGTACACACACATGAGAGGTACAGCCTCTCCCTACTCTTACAAAATTACAAACAACCAGCCTGAAAAACACGTTGTATGAAGAACCAATAACGTCCAAGCTTATCGATACTGCGGTCTTCCTTAATTTGGCCCCAGGGCCCGTTTAATACCGGGTTTCGATACCCATCCCTACATATGGGTGTGTTCATATGGATGACAGCATGTTGTGTTCTGTCTCTTGGTTTGTGATAGTGGCAGCTATTGTGAAACTCACCTTCTTCATCTACTGAGTGTGGATGGCATCAAGATCTTGTCCTGAAGAATCACAGGGCCAAACGCTAGGGATTATATCTCATGTGGTGAGAACATTAAGAACTCTAATGATATCTTTACCCCCTGATATTGCATTTGGGATATAAATTCAAACATTTTAAAGGCTAAGAGTATGAGACATGAGTAAGCTGGCCAGATATCTGTGAAAAATAACTTGCGAGCCTAAAGTTGTCGACCCCCTGAACCACATTCAGCATTTATAAGTAAAAGGAATTTCAGTATTTATCAATAAAAAATACATACAAATAAATAAATACCTTTGAGTTGGACAGTATGGTGTCTGTCTCATTGGCCAACATAATTCAAAACAGATCTAGAGAAAGAAAATATACCAATGACCATGATATCCTGTTATCATAATAGTTAAATGAATTATTATAACTACGACCATTATATTTGTCGCTTAATATTTAGCTGATTATTTAGCCTACAGGCTTTTCAGGGATAATCTCATTGAAAAAACCTGGAGTTGATGATTTTAAAAAGTGAGATTTCTTTCAAAAGCATAAATCTTACAGACCCCAAACTTCTGAAAAGTAGTGCACTGTGTGTTTGAGGTTTTGCTCATGGATAGCCGTGGAGATTGTCTTGGACAGGGAGTGCAAAAGGCCATCAGCATGATGATCTAGGAACATAACATGCAATTTGTCACTGAGCCAACAATGTTACATAGGATTTACAATAGAATATAGGGTTTATTACAAGGAACCAAGCTAGAGCAGAGGTGAAATGCAGAAAAAAGAATATATATATATATATATATATATATATATATATATATATATAAATAATCTTAAGATAATACATATTGTGAAATAAACAATAAACAATAATGCAACCTTATTGTAGAGGTTTCACTTTCTTTTGATCAATGTAAGTGACCTCACTGATTAACAGTACAGTGCATTCTATTAGGTTAAATAAATTAGCTTACTTCTAATCACCCATTGACAAATTACCAGCAAAACAAAACTATCAAAAAACTGTTCTCTAACGTTACACAAAGATGTGGTTAACCCCAAACTTTCATAAACAAGAGCTCCAGTCTGTAGAGTTAGCCTTAACTTAACGTTAGGCCTACCTCTTCTGGAAACGGTTGAGATGCTAACGGACTTTTTCGAAGACACAAAACCATTTCTATAAAGTAAATATTCAACAGAAGCGTATCAATTACACGTAAGAAATGTGTCAGGAGCGTTTGTATGTATTTTTTGTGTGATTTATTTTACTAAACTTACCTGAAAGCAGTGAAAACAACAGCGAGAGACGCTAGTTTTGCTGTTTGTCAGTTGATGACGTTTCCTCGTTCCCATGTCATCTGCTCTCGCGCGCGCTCCAGTCTTTCAATACGACTCGAATGTGTACGCGCACGCGCATTAAAACACTTCAATGGCACGCAGCATATAAATAAACATCTAGAATTAAAACGTATAAAATAATTTAAAATAT
Source organism: Rhinichthys osculus (assembly GCA_029959095.1). Classification (NCBI taxonomy): domain Eukaryota; kingdom Metazoa; phylum Chordata; class Actinopteri; order Cypriniformes; family Leuciscidae; genus Rhinichthys; species Rhinichthys osculus. The sequence goes on along the minus strand of JARWKJ010000008.1, from coordinate 41,741,567 downwards.
CATTAATATTAAATCATGAATTTAGTTTAAGAATTTGACACCTCTTTATTTTATTCGAAAACGTGCTTGCAATATTTTCATATTATCTTTTTTTATATAAAATAAAGATGTCCTGAAAGTTGTAAATATGAAAGTAGTATTGATTATATAATAAAAAATATAAAGTAGCTTTAGAAATGGTAAACAGTGTAAAAATAAAAGTAGCCTACATTGCAAAAACTCACTTGATTAAAACCTTTACATTATCATATATTTTCATGAATATATTTTCACATAGGTTTAAAAAACTGAGCTGAGAACTAACTGGTGCTTAAATAGTTTTTTTTTTTTTTTTTACCCTTTAAGAATTTTCTGTTCCTGTTCAGAAGAGCAGGAAAAAAGTGAAGCACGGAGTGCTATTTGAATGTATTTATTTGTTGCTGCTGAAAAAAAAAATACACACTCATTATGCAACATCTGTCTAGCACGTTATGTGTTGCTTCTCAATGTTTTTTTTTTTTATTATTATTATTTTTTACTTTTATTTTATTTTTAAAAAATTACTTAGTAATTAAGTATAGGTTCCCTTAAGGTTGTTACAAAAAAATCTGTTTGACCAGCATCACCAGCAAGACCATGCTGGTAGACCAGCATCATTAATGAGACCTTGCTGGTTGGCCAGCATCACCATGCTGTTTGACCAGCATCACCAGCAAGACCATGCTGGTCCACCAGCTAAACCAGCACCAAACCAGCATAGACCAGCATAAACAGGCATAGACCAGCATAAACCAGCATGGAAATTATGCTGGTCTATGCTGGTTTTTTCAGCAGGGATATGTTGGCTTCTAGTTTTATCAGGTGTAATCCTTCTGGAGCCAGAAGAAGTGTGAGCCAAGTCAAAATGAAACACAAAAACATTCTCCAGCAAGGTAATATTTTCTAAACTTACTAAACTTGTTACTATTTAATACTAATTTATTTTTCTATGTAGCCAATAGAAAGAAGGGAGCTGAGGAGCTGGCACTGTCCCTTAATAAAGGGCGACCTGTGGTCGATGGGATTCCAGGGGGCAGTTCGTCAGACTCAGCTACCAAGACAAGTGGCTTAGTAAAATGTAGGTGTACCATATTAATACTTATGATTTATTGATGTTTACACTGTTTTTGTCAGTGTTTTAATAAATAAAATCATCAACACTGTCACCATTTTAAAAAGGCATTTTGAATTCATTTTACAGTCATTGATTCACTTGTGCAGTATGCATGCTGCTTTGACTGTATACTGTAATCGTATTACTAGTACTTAGATGCTCCTATGTCCTTCTTTATTAGTTGTATTTGCTTAAGAATATACATTGAGAATTGAATATGCATGATTATCATGGTTTAATTATCTTGCAGTTGCTGATGGCCACATTGTTGGATCCTCCTGCAACACCACACTCTGTCACAGTTGTAAGTGATTATTGTCTTTAGGTTTCTGTTTGCTAGACCAAGCATCCTTCCTTATTTTCACTGTAGGATGATGATGAAGAGACCACTTCTGCTGTGACAGAAACAGAAAATCTGGGGAGGCCCATAGAGGTATGATGCATAATGCATTCCCCCTTTTTTACACAAGAGAATAAATAAATTGTCATTGTCATTTTACAGAATATGGCAGGAGATTTTAATACAGATGAGGGTCCATCTACCTCCACACAGAATCTTAGCAGTGTAAGAAATGTTCTGCAGTTCTCCTTCCTCATTTAAATATTTGGTTTGTATTACAGACTTTTTCAGTCTTTCTAGTTGCCTGCCAAAAAGCTGTATAAGGTCCACCTTTAAAAGCAAATCAGAAAAAGTGACATGGAGATGGACCCTTATACAGCTTCAAATGGAGGAGAAAAGGCTTAACCTAAAAAAGGCCAGACTTGAAATTGAATTGCTGGAGCACTAGCTTAAGGTGGGAAACAGTATGTAAACATTAATCTGTCATTTGTTGTTGAATGAAATCTAAAGCAATAAATACAAATGTCTTTTGTTACAGGAAATAAAGAAACAATGAACAACACTTGACTGTTAACTGGTTTTAATTAAAGTGATTTTGGCAAATCATGTCTTGTACCACCCTGCCATCTCTTTGGTCTACTGGGTTCACTGGGGGTTCCTCCTGGCCACATATTACCTAGTTAGTGGGAACCAGTGATGAGGGTGATTTAATGGTTTAAACACCCAAACATTTAGCATCTAAAAAATCTATTGTCACCTGCACATTGATGCTATGCATTGACTTCCTATATACATAGTCTCCTTCATTGATGGAAGGAGCTTTCATGTGAATGTGGGTTCCATCAATGCACCCAATCACATTTGGGAACCCTGAAATTGAAAGTTATATAATTAGAAACATTTAAAATGATTGTGACTGTATAAAGTAGGGTTAGATTAAGTAGTGCTATATGTAACTAAAATGGTCAGGGGACGCCATGCTCTGTCACATCTCTGAAACAAACTAACCCTGGAACATAACCTGCTCCGGAGCAGGTTAAGTTCAGAAAGTGAGTTGCTATGACTACTAACATACCCTGAAAGTTACCTCCGTTTTTGGAACCGAAAGTTGAGGTTATCCGCTTACTTACTCTTAAACATACCCGGGTATGTCACATAACCTGCTTTCTGGAATACACCCCAGGTGAAATAATCAGCACAGGGTCACATGACACTCAACTTAAACAACAGAATAATAATAAAATACAAACGGTAACCAAATTATGAAATTATCACAATACAGAAATACACATTTAAACTATGAAGTCCAAATAAACTATAAAGTCAAAATAAACATTAACCGCTGAAATCACCAAAATATCATAACCCACAGCTGACCTTCCAGCGTCAGCTACAATAATTGTGTAGTAGAACTATTTTCTTGCCCATCTGAACCATAGAGATCTGAACACACGCAAATGCTGCAAGTCAGAACCAATCAATCACAGAGAGCGTTCACACCAAGCGGCAACATTCTAATCTGAAAAATGAAGCCTACCCGGAAGTCCGAAAAACTGCAATACATCGAAAATCCGCTAGAGGGAGGTCCCAAAAGGGAGCAAATATCCATAGACCGCATGTTAAAATGTCCGTTTTCACAGCATAAATTTATATGTTGACATGTTGGTCCCATGGACTTTTATTGTATTTTTGGATAGGTCCCGAGTGCCTGACAACTGTGAGGGGGGTGAATTTTTTTCTAACTCGGTAGTTTAGATCGTATTTAGATATAAAATGTATGACAAATAAGCGCGTGATTGACAGCTGATAACGGGCTGCGCCGAGTGGAATTCCTGAAATTTGACGTCTCGGCCATGATCTGACACAACACATCATACCACCTCTGTATCCTTTCTGAACATTTGTATTTGAAATATCGTAAAAATTTTCCAAGATGGCACCGCCCATACCATAAACAGCCTCAAAACCGTTCTTCAGAAAGTCTATGGGTGACGTCACAGACGCTTTGTCCATATTTTTTACAGTCTATGGTTCACACCATAGACTGTAAAAAAATATGGACGTTGTGTCCGTGACGTCACCCGTAGGTTTCTGAAGAGCGTTTTTGAAGCCTAAAGTGAGCGGGGCCAGCCGTCGCCATCTTGGCAGCGCGTCACCTCTCGTCACTACCGGATAAAATAAAATGGGCAAAGAGGCGGGACGTGGGTGGAGCTGAGGTGCTAATGCTATATGCTACTGACCTCGCGCTAAAGTGACAGGCTGCTGATTGAAGAATAAAAGCCAATAGTTCATGTTTTTGCCCTGCGAAATATTATAATAGTTAAAAGACGTAACTAAAAGTGAAACTGTGTATGATGTATTGTTATTCTGCTGTAAAAATGTAAGTATGTAAAGTAACTTACAATGTAACTTAAAATGTAAGTAACTTACAATATTGCTCTAAACTTGTGGGTGTGACAGTGATTCATGCGCATACATGTCAGTCAGCATGGCATCGCACGTCAAGTTCGTAAAGAGCTTTATTCAGACCATTTTGGCCGCCTCTCAATTTCTCAAATGGGTTAAACCAAAGATATTACCTCAGTAGTTCAAGTAAATGCACTAGAAACCCGCGCTCATTCAAGTGTGTGCATCTACTGCATGGACGGAGAGAAAGCACTGACACCTGCAGGATTTTATCTGACGGTACTTTTTATTTAACACTAAAAAGTTAAAGTCCCCGAGTATGGAGGGATTATTGGGACAGATTGAAAACTAAAAGTCTAAAACTAAAAGTCTTAAACGAAAACCAAAAGTCTAAGTTTGAAACTAAAAGTCTAAGTCGAAAACTAAAAGTCTAAGTCAAAAATGAATTTGGTATTTAGGATTGGGCATTTGGTATTTAGGATTGGGCATTTGGTATTTAGGATTGGGCATTTGGTATTTAGGATTGGGCATTTGGTATTTAGGATAGGGCATTTGGTATTTAGGATTGGGCATTTGGTATTTAGGATTGGGCATTTGGTATTTAGGATAGGGCATTTCGTATTTAGGATTGGGCATTTGGTCATTTAGCCATTTAGGATTTAGGATTGGGCATTTAGGGATTTAGGATTGGGCATTTAATCATTTAGCCATTTAGGATTGGGCATTTGAGGATTGAGGATTGAGGAGTGTATGCAAATAAGGAGGCGTGGCCCAAACACTGGAGGCTGGGTTTGAAATGGCTGGTGCAGATGCACCTTATGGACAGCAGAGGGAGCTCCAGTCAGTCCAGTGCTAAGGAGCACACTGTAATGAAACCAAACAGAGCGAGTGAGCAGGTCTGGAGCGAGGACTGTACTTTATAATGTGATAACTTCAACTTAATGACAGCGTTGTATAGGGGTACTGGAACGGTACATGTATTCCTATTGAACCGAACCGGTAGCCTACGGGCGTCACAGTTCGGTGCACGAATTTACACGGAGAATACACGGTATAAAAATAAATAAAACTCTAAATAGCGATACATTTCGCTCTATTCGCGTTTGGTGTGAACGCAGCATAATAAACAGGCTGCGATATCAAGATTGCAATGTTGGAGTGTGTGCTGCAAAGTTCAAACTGCAAAGTGTGTATATTTGTGTACACTCGCAATAAAATACAACATTGTGCTTTTGTCACACTCTAAAATCTTGTCAAACTGTAACCTACAACTGTCACCCAACCAAAATCACACACACACACACACACTCTCTCTCTCTCTCTCTCTCTCTCTCTCTCTCTCTCTCTCTCTCTCTCTCTCTCTCTCTCTCTCTCTCTCTCTCACACACACACACACACACACCTAGTTCGTTCACGCCCACGCCTCCCCCTCATTCTCTCGCGCGCACACACACACTCCAGCATTGCAATCTTGACATCGCAGCCTGTTTATTATGCTGCGTTCACACCAAACGCGAGTAGAGCGAAATGTATCGCTATTTAGAGTTTTATTTATTTTTATACCGTGTATTCTCCATGTAAATTCGTGCACCGAACCGTGACGCCCGTAGGCTACCGGTTCGGTTCAATAGGAATACATGTACCGTTCCAGTACCCCTATACAACGCTCATTAAGTTGAAGTTATCACATTATAAAGTACAGTCCTCGCTCCAGACCTGCTCACTCGCTCTGTTTGGTTTCATTACAGTGTGCTCCTTAGCACTGGAGCGCCCTCTGCTGTCCATAAGGTGCATCTGCACCAGCCATTTCAAACCCAGCCTCCAGTGTTTGGGCCACGCCTCCTTATTTGCATACACTCCTCAATCCTCAAATGCCCAATCCTAAATGGCTAAATGATTAAATGCCCAATCCTAAATCCTAAATGGCTAAATGACCAAATGCCCAATCCTAAATACGAAATGCCCTATCCTAAATACCAAATGCCCAATCCTAAATACCAAATGCCCAATCCTAAATACCAAATGCCCAATCCTAAATACCAAATTCATTTTTGACTTAGACTTTTAGTTTTCGACTTAGACTTTTAGTTTCAAACTTAAACTTTTGGTTTTCGTTTAAGACTTTTAGTTTTAGACTTTTAGTTTTCAATCTGTCCCAATAATCCCTCCATACCCGTGAACCGGAAGTTGCAAACGACTTTTCTCCAGTGTTGTGACGTATTTCCGAGAGAAACGGAATACTAAATGAGGCAAAGTGGTGGGCGTGGCTTTTTCCCAACTAGCACCTGATTGGATCTAGAAAAGTAGGTGTTTTCATTCAGCCTGTCTACTGTCAGTTGGAGGGGCGTGGTTACGGGTGTTAAGCAGAACCCAAACCGTCAAACCCACGTCATCAGAGAAGGTCCTCCAATGCAGAGGGGAGGGGAAATTTCAGATTTTGATTAAAGATTACGAAGCCAAACATTTTTTTTGTGTGGATTGACTTGCATGGATGAATTGTTCACCACAAAACCATCAATTTAGGCAAACAAAGCAAGTATGGTCAATTTTGAATTCATGGGGACTTTAAACAAGCATATCTGTTCCGTGAGAGCATTAGTACCGCATAACGAGTGTGGTCTCTATATCTATAGATGTTTTTAGCAAAGAAATTGTCAGACATCCATTAACGTTGGTGCATGCGAGGAAAACAACTGGAAATACAGCGCCTCTCCATACCAGTCTATGCTCCATACTTGACAACAACGGAATCCAACGGCGTGGGCGAAGGTATAATGTATGTATTAAATTGTATGAAATAATCCCGAAAAAGCACAAACACGGCAGAGATGGCAAGTACAGCAGTTGCTGGAATTAGCTGAGAGTGACGCTATCAGACAGCAGACAAACAGCCGCAATCCGCCTGTCACTCAAGTGGCCACGCCCTTAATTATGCAGGCTTAATATAATTTAAACGGATGAGTTGTAAAAAAATTCACCCCCCTCACAGTTGTCATGAAGGGCAAAATAAGCTATAAAGACTAAAACCACTTTTTGCCCCAGGCTGTAAACATGTTTTTTTCTGCTGTAAAGTTGGGCATTTTAACATGGGGGAGATACAGATTTGACTCACTTCTGCCTCCAGCCTCAAGCGGTCAGTAGATGAATTGCAGTTTAATTCACTTCCGTGTTGGTTTCAAGAGAGAGACAGGGAGGTTGCCGCTTGGTTCACACACGGTGTGGTGAATAATCCGGTTACTCGGTGTAAAAAGTCCGGGCGTAGGACCCCATTAGTATGCCAGTAGTATGATCTGAATCTGTTCTCGCGATAACTTGTAGCTAACGTGAGCTGTTTTAGTGTGATTATGTGGTAGCTTTGTGTAGAATGCTAACTCCTGCTGCTATATGCAAGGTAAGATTAAATTAAATTTTATATTGTATATGTAAATTGTGTATATTCTATAGCTAATATTTAAAATCTCAAGTTGCGTCAATAGCAGATGAGAAAGACCGCGAAATTTAAAAATACTACTGTTATTGTGTATGAAATGTAGTTTTAAGAGTTTTTCAGTCGACAATGTAGTTGTTTCAATCTCAAATATGTTGTTTGTTTATACAAGTAGCGCCTATTTCAAAATTTTGATCTGACGTTTTCGGAGATGTGAGATCCAAGGGATGAGCGGGCGCTCAGCACTCATGTATCCCGCCTGGCACAGCCTTTCCTCGGCTAGTGCTGCTGACGTTTGCCGCTGGCTTATGTCTCTTGTCTAGTGGTTAAACATGAGATATAATTCGTTTTGTGTAGGCTATATCTAACGGACGATCTTTGATCTCATTAATCTATAATTTTTTCACTGGTAAATCGTTTTGGCTGAGGGCAAAGTTTAGTTTCATAACTTTATAACGTTAAATTGTTTAGGCTAGGCTATTTATCTTTAATGTTGTAGCCTGCTGACTTAAGTTTGACTGAATCGTTTAACTTTATTTCTTGACTTTTAAAGCTTCGTATACCTTTTAGGCTACTTATACTTTTATAATGGCTATTATTGATCAATAAAACTGAAATTTAACAAAAATAGACAGGGTGGTGTCATTTTATTTTATATAACCTATTAAAGAACATTTTAATATATTACATTTATGCATTTGGCAGACGCTTTTATCCAAAGCAACTTACATTGCATTATCCTATACATTTATAGGTATGTGCAATCCCCTGGGATCAAACCCACAACCTTGCGTTGTTAACGCAATGCTCTTACCACTGAGCTACAGGAAAGGAAATAAGAATATTTTAATAAAATCACCAACACGGCATGTATTTTTTTCAGGTATGGGATGGGAAGTATTTCAGAGGATGTTGTCTTGAAAGAAATCAAGCATTACTGACAAAGGCTCAAAAGAGACCATGGTGACAGCAGTACAGGCAAAGGTAATTGTCTGTAGTATGAACTATAATTACGTAATAATCAGAGGCGGACAGAGTACAGAGCTTTGTTACTTGAGTAAAAGTACAGATACCCCTTGCTAAATTTTACTCAAGTACAAGTAAAAGTACTACAGTCAGATGTCTACTTAAGTAAAAGTACTAAAGTACTTGTTTTTAAAAAGTACTTGAGTATCAAGAGTACAAGAGTAGATTTTCTAAATATTGCATTAGTAATCTACTGCCACAGTGCTTACATTTATGCACAGAAACGTCCTACATGGAGTTATGAAAAATGTTAATGTTAATACCTTGGAGAATGTAAAAGGAATTGAAAGTAAAATCAAGTCATTTTCATCTTTTTACCATGTTGCTTTATTTAATTAAATTAAATTTTTGGGGGGTCCCATCTTTAAATGCGGGGACAACACACACACACACACACACACACACACACCACATGTAAGGGTGGCGCTGCCAATAAAACACCTAAAAGCTGTCACAAAGAACCGGCAAAAGGAATGATTATGAATATGTAAAATATAGCAAGGAGATATTTTAATTGTTTATTAATAAACACTTGTTAATAAACAAGTGTTTTCTTTGTCAGTGTCGGCTAAGATGAAGTTGACGATGCTGACTCGCGATATTCAGTAGTGAACGCGCCAGAGAGAAATGCACATTTCATACGGATTACATAAGCAGAGAGCAGTCTGTAGTCTGTTTTCTTTCGTTTTGAATTTTTCTGTTTAAAAGTAGACATATCTGTGAGAGGCAAGTAGGCTACCTTATACACTGAGTTTCGGTTCATTTATGAGACGAGATCCAGTTCACAGGCCGGCGCCTCCGTTTCTTATCTATCGTCTGCTATTTACTTCTTATTTATTAAACCCAGGCAATTGGTTGATGAAACATTGATTAAAATTAAGATACAATTAATGCAAAACGAAATTCAGGTTAAAGAAAGGTTTTGTGTTTTCTGTTTGATGTCTCTGTGAAAGTTTTAAAGCATTTTTTATGCCGCTTTCAGAGCGCTCACGTCCGTAACGGAGAACAAGTCCATAACATTGTTTTTTCCTCATAAATGCAAACCCGAAAAATAAAATAAAACAAAATTAATATTTTATGTACTGTGGAGACTGAGCGCCAACCCTTCTTCATTCGCTGGGTAGTAGCCTACTTTGGTTTGCGCAGTGTAATTCACATAATCAGTAAAAATATATTTTGCCTCCTAAAGTTTTTTTTTTATAGAAATCAGAAATCCCTCGTGGCTACGCCACTGCCACATTTGAACCTGACTGTGTTAAACACACCACATACTCAAGAACATCAAACCAAATGCTTGGCTTACATTAATGTGTAATATAAAATCTGACCATGGAGTTGACTTTGGCTTTGTACTTAAGTACTGTACTCAAGTAAATGTACTCCTTTACTGTCCGGCTCTGGTAATAATTCACATTATTTAAGGCATTCTATTAAGTCTGTTTATTATACAATATTTTCATAAGGTGCGGCCCTGCGGGATCACATTGAAAAAGCACAGGGGAAGCAAAAGGCGGAGTACGAGTCCCGGAAAAGAAAAAATGTGAAATCATTTCACATCCACGAAGGAGAGGAGGTACTCAAAGCCTATGGGATGATTATAGTATCAAAATGATTAACACGTGCAAGCACACTTATCAATGAACTTGATACATGTTGCAGAAATGTTTTATCCATGCCTTTCAACTTGCGTGTGCAAAATTAAAAATTTAATGAATTTGAAGCAATTTGTACAAATAGAGACATTTTTGTGTATACAAATGTTTTCCTTTGTATTAGTGTATCATAATTTGCACATGCAAAACAGAAGATGTGCATGTGTGGATCAGGTGACGCGCGTGGATTCATTGACGTCCTTTCTGAGTCGATCTCATTTGATTCATTTGGATTTTGAGACTTTCTTTTCGCGGTTTTTAAGCATTTCACAACCCACACACAAACAACTATAAATGAATAGGCCTGTTGCTAATTATTAATGTGTTCACAAATACCCATCTATTTGACAAATTCACAAATGTGCGTCACTACATTTAAACTAATACAATACAACTTGTGTGTGCAAAATCCAAAATCACATGAATGTGCAGCATTTTGTACAAATAGAGACATAGTTGTTAATACAAAACCTCGATTTTGTATTAATGTAGGCCAGAATTTGTGCATGCAACAAGTAAGATGTGCAGTTGTGGATCATGTGACACGCGTGCATTCAATGACTAGTTTCTGAGTCGATCCTATTTGATTCATTTGAATTTTGAGACTTTCATTTCGCGGGTTTCACCTTGCACGATCCACACACACTGTCTGAGAAAACCTGCTACCACTAGATTGCAGTATTCTGCTAAAACAGACAACGGCATCATAATCAAGCGTTCTTCCACATTTAAGACGCTTAATGAGAGTGATATTGAAGCACCAAATTTAGTACACAATAATATAGGCCTACCCTATTAATAAAGCATACTTTATAGAGGCAAACAGAGAACATCAGATTATGAACAACACCCATAGAAAACCATTACTTGCATGTTCAATACGGTATATTGGCTACTGAGTTTAAATATCACCGTCTTACTGTATCGACGTTAAGCTTTTTCTTTATAATATGCTCTATGGGAGGAAAACTATAGCCTACAGACAAGTAGCCTACATGAACGCAAGTTGATGAGTTACTATCTGACACTGATAACACACTCATCATCACTGGATGAACAACACACTCATCATCACTGGATGAACAACACACTCATCATCACTGGATGAACAACACACTCATCATCACTGGATGAACAACACACTCATCATCACTGGATGAGCAACACACTCATCATCACTGGATGAGCAACACACTCATCATCACTGGATGAACAACACACTCATCATCACTGGATGAGCAACACACTCATCATCATCACTGGATGAACAACACACTCATCATCACTGGATGAACAACACACTCATCATCACTGGATGAACAACACACTCATCATCACTGGATGAGCAACACACTCATCATCATCACTGGATGAACAACACACTCATCATCACTGGATGAGCAACACACTCATCATCATCACTGGATGAGCAACACACTCATCATCATCACTGGATGAGCAACACACTCATCATCATCACTGGATGATCAACACACTCATCATCACTGGATGAGCAACCCACTCATCATCACTGGATGAACAACACACTCATCATCATCACTGGATGAACAACACACTCATCATCACTGGATGAACAACACACTCATCATCACTGGATGAACAACACACTCATCATCACTGGATGAACAACACACTCATCATCACTGGATGAACAACACACTCATCATCACTGGATGAACAACACACTCATCATCATCACTGGATGAACAACACACTCATCATCATCACTGGATGAACAACACACTCATCATCATCACTGGATGAACAACACACTCATCATCATCACTGGATGAGCAACACACTCATCATCACTGGATGAACAACACACTCATCATCACTGGATGAGCAACACACTCATCATCATCACTGGATGAACAACACACTCATCATCACTGGATGAACAACACACTCATCATCACTGGATGAGCAACACACTCATCATCATCACTGGATGAACAACACACTCATCATCACTGGATGAACAACACACTCATCATCATCACTGGATGAACAACACACTCATCATCACTGGATGAGCAACACACTCATCATCACTGGATGAACAACACACTCATCATCATCACTGGATGAACAACACACTCATCATCACTGGATGAGCAACACACTCATCATCATCACTGGATGAACAACACACTCATCATCATCACTGGATGAACAACACACTCATCATCACTGGATGATCAACACACTCATCATCACTGGATGATCAACACACTCATCATCACTGGATGAACAACACACTCATCATCACTGGATGAACAACACACTCATCATCACTGGATGAACAACACACTCATCATCACTGGATGATCAACACACTCATCATCACTGGATGAGCAACACACTCATCATCATCACTGGATGAACAACACACTCATCATCACTGGATGAGCAACACACTCATCATCATCACTGGATGAACAACACACTCATCATCACTGGATGAACAACACACTCATCATCACTGGATGAGCAACACACTCATCATCACTGGATGAACAACACACTCATCATCACTGGATGAACAACACACTCATCATCACTGGATGAACAACACACTCATCATCACTGGATGAACAACACACTCATCATCACTGGATGAGCAACCCACTCATCATCACTGGATGAACAACACACTCATCATCACTGGATGAACAACACACTCATCATCACTGGATGAACAACACACTCATCATCACTGGATGAGCAACACACTCATCATCACTGGATGATCAACACACTCATCATCACTGGATGAGCAACACACTCATCATCACTGGATGAGCAACACACTCATCATCATCACTGGATGAACAACACACTCATCATCACTGGATGAACAACACACTCATCATCATCACTGGATGAAAAACACACTCATCATCACTGGATGAACAACACACTCATCATCATCACTGGATGAACAACACACTCATCATCATCACTGGATGAACAACACACTCATCATCATCACTGGATGAACAACACACTCATCATCACTGGAGGAACAACACACTCATCATCACTGGATGAACAACACACTCATCATCGTCACTGGATGAACAACACACTCATCATCACTGGATGAACAACACACTCATCATCACTGGATGAGCAACACACTCATCATCACTGGATGAACAACACACTCATCATCATCACTGGATGAACAACACACTCATCATCATCACTGGATGAACAACACACTCATCATCATCACTGGATGAACAACACACTCATCATCACTGGATGAACAACACACTCATCATCACTGGATGAACAACACACTCATCATCGTCACTGGATGAACAACACACTCATCATCACTGGATGAACAACACACTCATCATCACTGGATGAACAACACACTCATCATCACTGGATGATCAACACACTCATCATCACTGGATGAACAACACACTCATCATCACTGGATGAACAACACACTCATCATCACTGGATGAACAACACACTCATCATCACTGGATGAACAACACACTCATCATCATCACTGGATGAACAACACACTCATCATCACTGGATGAGCAACACACTCATCATCATCACTGGATGAACAACACACTCATCATCACTGGATGAACAACACACTCATCATCATCACTGGATGAACAACACACTCATCATCACTGGATGAGCAACACACTCATCATCACTGGATGAACAACACACTCATCATCACTGGATGAACTTGTAAGTGTACTATTTTAATACCGCTTGGGACTAAATTGGCCCACTTGTAGTATATAAAAGTATATGTTTAAGTGTACTATAAGTGTAACCGTAGTAAACTTTAAGTGCACAACTAGTTCATAATTACGTTTCTCATTTGTACTGCAAGTGAACTTATGGGTATACTAGTAGTTTACTATTTTAATACTTGTAGCAAATTTTTTGTTTATGAAAGTACACTTTGAAGTATACTCTCAGTAAACTACAAGTTTTCTTTAAGTGAACTTAACATTATACTTATAGTTTACTATTTATATATTATTTTTGCACTTGCAGGAGGCCTATACTACTATGTTCAAATGTTATTTTTTATACTTGAAAAAAAAAAACTTTTAGTTTAATTTTAAAAAAACTAGCTTTAATTAGCTTCATGCATCCTTTTTTATCAACACTTGAATGTTGGTAAGTTTCATAAAGAATGGCAACATTTTAACAAAAAAGATGAGAAAATCTCATTTGTATCAAAGACTACGCCTTGATCAGATTCAGAACGATGATCAAAACACAGATGGAGTAGATCGAGTCCAACACCCCCAAAGCTTCACAGTCGTTTTCTCTTCATGGGTTACGCTTCATTTCATTTGGAAACATTAAGCAGTTTTGATTTACACGCTGTTTAATGTTTGATGATCACATTATTTTACATTTGAGTGAGCAATCTTCTATCACTTGTTTCAGCTTCTTCTTCTCCTGTGTTTTGATCCAGAGATTCTGTACTAGACGATATGTCATAGCGCCCCCTACAGTATAACAGTGACAACATGGATAACATGGATAGCTGGAAAATTCAGTGGGGAAAGAGTAAAGTAGAATTAAAATAAATTCCAATGGACACTACCAGTGGGCTAGCCTACACAAAAATTCAGATACGCAGAATTAGAAACATATCTGTTTTTTATCAATATTCTAATCAATATTTTCAAACATTATAAGTTCCATAAGACAGTATATGAAAAAATATGTAAAAAAAAAAAGTATATTTAATAGGCTACTCGATCAAAAGAGTTAACCCACTACAAGGCAAGTATACTTTGAATACTTAATTATACTTTTAAGTATATCTCGATCAAAAGATTGAGTACAAGTTCAGGCCAAATATACTTGGACTTTTCTCTCAGTACAAGTCAAGTACACTTAAGTGTAATTTTAAGTATATTTCTGAGAAGTACATAAAGCATACTTTTGAGAAGTATATAAAATGTAGACTGAAAGTATGCTTTCTTATTTTTAGTCGAAAAGAAGTAGATACTAATAGAACACTTGAATAAACTTATTTTTCGTAAGGGGTGGGGCATTGGCTTTTTCTAAAATGATCTGTTTATCTTGCATTTCCCTCTGCCACTCCCTTCACTGAGAATGTCTATATACCACATATGATGTATCTTGTGAATCTATTGTTTGTTCCTTTTCATATTCGGTATCATTTTAAAACTCTCAGTGTGATGGCTAACGGTCTCAATTTCATTGGCAGTCATTGGTATAATGAGAAAGATTGAAAACTTAGGAGAATTCTGTTCTCCTTTTCTCTTCAAAATATCTGAGAATCCTCTCCTCTCCTCTCCCCCTTGGGTACATGAATAGACCCAAAACAAAAGTCTGATTCCCTGGAGACAAATTCCTGCAAAACAACAGGTAAATATTAAAAGGTTATAATATATCCTACCAGGAGCAAATAAAGGAATGTTTTCACAATACCACAATCAGCAACTTCACAACCCAAATGGCCAAGCAACTATTTGGGCACTCGACTAGCACAGAAAAGGGTGGTTCTCAAGTTCCAGCTTCTTACAGTTAGAAAGCAATACTGAAGACTAAAATTTCATAATATAATTTTGTTTTCAGATTTATTATTACTTTTTTGTTAATATTCATAATCAGTTGTATTATGCATCTGTATTATTACTTTTTATTTGTATCCATAATCATTTGTAATCATTGTATTCTGTGAATAGTGTGTGTGAGACACTTTGGGACGAGCTAGACTGCATGAACAGGGGTGAGAGAGTGTGTGCGGGAGGAGTTGGAGACATGGTAAAGTGTGTGCAGTTTCTACTGAAGCAATTGGATATGCATAATATTAATAGAAACTTTGTGTTGCTCTGGTAATGTAGTTATTTTTGGTCAATATAAAACCGAACCTCTTTGTCCAGAGGGGCAGGAATGAAGACCTTTGTCACTCTCTCCATTTTCTATCCATGGTCCATTGTCACTCTTTCCTATGTATGACTCCTTCATATAATGATTAAAACAAATAAGAGATCTGGCAAAATAATCACTGGTGTCTGGTCCCGTGAATTAAACTACAACAGGGGAAAAGCATAATTTCTAAATCTACAAATACAATAGAAATCAAAGACAAACCAAAAGAACGAAACCAAAACCAAACCCACTCACATGTAATCATCGTTTCTCATGCTCTCTCCTCCCCTCTGCCCTCCCATCAGCCTTGTCATAATCTGAGATGCACACCATCGATGCCTGTCTTCAGATGTGTGGTTCACACTAGACAACATGCACGGGAGAAGAAACACTTGCGATCTGTCACTCTATGGTCTGGTTTTGATTTATCTCAAATGCTCCAGCATAGCGGGTAAGTGAAATATTTCTACTTTTGTTTATGTTAGATATTCCAGCAGATATGTATGTTCACTCACTCCTTTTCTATTAATTGTGCAGGTGTTAAGATTATGGGCCATGATACAACAGTCATGGAAGGAGGGAATGCCACTTTGTTTTGTCATCTGACTGAGACGGAGGAGAATTTAACTCGTATCGTCTGGCAGAAACAGACAAGAGGGATCCATGAGAAGCACAGCTTCTTTATCATCCACAAAGATGGGAAAACTGAACACAAAAATTATTTAAAGGACACGGTCAGATTTATTGGGAACTTTCAAGAGAATAATGGATCGATTCAGCTGCTGGGAATGTCGCTCCTGGATGATGGGATCTACACTTGCATCTTCAACACATTTCCGAGTGGACAAATTCTGACAAACATTAATGTCACAGTACATGGTAAGACTGCAGATGTTATTCTCTCATTCACTTTGGGTTTCAAGTTCAAACTAAATGGACAGATCTGTCATTTATTAACCCATGTAACTTTGTAACTCTCTTTCTTTCACAAAACACACTATTTTCATGCAATTACAATGATTGGGGACTGAAGCTTTCAAGCTTTAAAAAGAGGACACAAAAGCACCATTGTCATATTGACATTTTCCAAATTTCGTACAGTTTGGGGAAACACGAAGGACGAATAACATGACCAACTTTCGATGACCGATTGACAGTCATTTAAATGTTTCATGAATATATTTCCCCTCACAAACATGGTGTGTAAATCAACACCTGGAAAGTGAATTTTGTCATGATTCTGCCTTAGTATCCTTGATTTTCCTAGTCGTGAGGCAGGATCATGACAGAATCATGTTTTGTGTACAAGCGCATGGCCAATTGTTTGGACCATGTGCTTGTGTTGTCTCGTTACGTTACCCCGCCCCCTTGTTATCCTCGTCTCGTCATTATTGTCTATTCAGTTTCACCTGTCCTTGTCATTAGTGTTCCCTTTATAATCCCCTTGTGTATGCTGTCCTGTGTTGGTTCATTGTTTGATGTTGAGACATGTGTGTGTTCAGACCGTGAGTTACTTGTTGGAAGTCTTGTTAAGAGAAGTGTTTGTTCCTGTCTTAGTTGTTTGTTTATTGTCAGAGTCTTAGTCTATCCTGTCTTGTTTTGCCCCATCGTGGGTTTTGTTTTCTGTTTTGTCTTTAATAAACCCTTGTTTAAGTTATCTGCTGTCTGCTATTGGGTTCATCTGATATCCACATAACAGAATGAACCGACCAAAAAAGAACCCAGCAGACGTTCAGTCCTTCTCCGCTGATCTTCAGCCTTCTGATCCGGAACTGTGGTGGCGCTCGGCTATCTCTGACAGTTCCAATGGCAAGCTTCCTCTCCCTCCCCAGGGTGAGTTGACCCTGAAGAGGTACGCCCAGGTCGTTGAGGAGAGGAGGTTCTTCCTGCCGGAGACCCTGGTCAACCGCTACCTCGTCGCGGGTCTCAAAGTCCTCCCTCCCCTTGCTGAACGAGAGAGTTTGGTCCGCCGTCCGTTTCGCAACATGGTGGACTACTTGTCTCGGAAGGAGCAGCCAGGTCCCCCTGGTTTTTCACCTCCTGCCACACTTCCAGTCATCCCTGAGAGTCGCATGTTAGCCGTCGTGACACAGGGGGACCAAGCGTCTTCCACCCTGACTCCCGATCCACCACCCATGTCCGTCAGCCCCCGTGGAAAGCGTGGAAGACGTTTGTCGTGGGAGTCAGCGTCTGAGTCGTCCTCCACGGAATCCCCCTTGCCTGCGGTGGAGTCGCCAGTACCTGCTTCGTCTCCCTCTTCGCCCCCCTTACCGGTCTCAAGCCTGGCTACGGACTCAGCTCCGCGACCCAGAAGGAAGAAGAGGAAGGGAGCCTCTTGTCCTCCGTCTCTGTCTCCCCCTGAGTCCGCGATCGCTGTCCCAGAGCCCGCTCCAGCAAGCGCCGTCCATGAGCCCGCTCCAGCAAGCGCCGTCCATGAGCCCGCTCCAGCAAGCGCCGTCCATGAGCCCGCTCCAGCAAGCGCCGTCCATGAGCCCGCTCCAGCAAGCGCCGTCCATGAGCCCGCTCCAGCAAGCGCCGTCCATGAGCCCGCTCCAGCAAGCGCCGTCCCAGAATCTACTGAGAGACTTGCGGCCGATCTAGCCGCAAAAGAGGTTCTGAGATCGGTTTCTGCTCGTCAGGAGATGCCCATCTTCCTTGCTGCCAAGACCCTCTCTGATTATTTGTCTTGTCTAGCTAAGATCCTCGAAGTCCCTGTCTTGTCCCCAGCCCCCGAGCCTGCCGCTGTGAGCGCTGCACCCAGTCCTGCCCATTCGCCTGCTAGGTTCCCCGTCAGGAGTCCCGTTTCCTCACCCTCTGTCTCTGAATCCGTTGCTGCTACCACTGAAGCAGTATCCC
Organism: Rhinichthys osculus; assembly: GCA_029959095.1. Taxonomy (NCBI): domain Eukaryota; kingdom Metazoa; phylum Chordata; class Actinopteri; order Cypriniformes; family Leuciscidae; genus Rhinichthys; species Rhinichthys osculus. Next base: position 41,722,797 of record JARWKJ010000008.1, on the reverse strand, counting down.
AGTCTGTTCTCCCTGTCTCCACTAATTCCCGGACTGTTTCTCCGTTCGTCCCTGTCTCCACCAGCCCCCGGACTGTTTCCCCGTTTGTCCCTGTTACCACTAGTCCCCGGACTGTTTCCCCGTTTGTCCCTGTCACCACTAGTTCCCGGACTGTTTCCCCGTTTGTCCCTGTTACCACTAGTCCCCGGACTGTTTCCCCGTTTGTCCCTGTCACCACTAGTTCCCGGACTGTTTTCCCTGTCTCCACTAAGCCCCGGACTGTTTCCCCTAAGACCTCTCCTCGTGTGTCTCCGTCTAAACCTGCCCAGAGTCCTCGTCCTCAGCCCTCATCCCGTGGACCCAAGAACCCCAGTCCTCCCATCCACCCTGGACCTCCCCCCATGAACTCTGTGTTTCCTCCACCTCCTTTGCCTTGTATGTTGTATTTTGTTTCACCCCAGCCCTGTTATTGTTTTTTCTTGTTTGCCATTATTAATGTTTTCAATGTTTTGTTGATTCGTGTCTTTGTCACAGTCTGTCATGTCCCTTGTTTAATGTCCCCTTGAGGAGCGTCTGGTAGCCGCTCCTTAAGGTGGGGGTTCTGTCATGATTCTGCCTTAGTATCCTTGATTTTCCTAGTCGTGAGGCAGGATCATGACAGAATCATGTTTTGTGTACAAGCGCATGGCCAATTGTTTGGACCATGTGCTTGTGTTGTCTCGTTACGTTACCCCGCCCCCTTGTTATCCTCGTCTCAGCATTATTGTCTATTCAGTTTCACCTGTCCTTGTCATTAGTGTTCCCTTTATAATCCCCTTGTGTATGCTGTCCTGTGTCGGTTCATTGTTTGATGTTGA